>DWLO01001239.1:0-15693 GCA_018245335.1 Dalla quadristriga
TTCGTAGAACAGATAATGCATGCCTGCTTAGTCAGCTATAAAGATTGACTGTGAGGTCGACGTTGGTGGTATAACTAAGTATAAAATATTTACTGCTTTTAATGAATAAGTCAGTAAACAAAACAAGTTGGTACTTAGAACTTTGGACCGAAGATCACTGAAAATCAGCGCCGTTGGTTCGTTCGTAATGCAGACTATGTAGTGGTATACTGTGCAATATTATTATCTTAGTAGTAGACTTTTCATAAAGCCGTTAAGTATACTTATTAAGTGATTTTAATTTTAAATCATGTCTGAATTTTAGTGTAGTTCTGCAATAAATGCTTTTCTATTCTATTCTAAGAGAATAATATTAATACTTTATTATACACCATCGATATACAAAACAAACTCAATACGTAACAAAATATGCGTTATACAAAAGGCTGGCTTATCGTTAAGAAACGATTCCTTCCAGATAACCTAAGATACTTACATGAATACATATATCTATCTATCTATCTGTCTATGCACATTATTATACCAATACTTATTTAATCGAGATTCATTACACTACTAAATAGCTATATTTTAATGATGTAGCAAATAAATATAGAAGTTTATAATTAAGACCCAGTAAACAAAGGTAAGTTTTCAATTGTTTTTTCGGCGACTAGTTACTATAAGCGCTTCAATTTCCATAAGCAAACCTTATTGTACCGTTTATGTGAAAACGGGTTTAATTTTAACAGGAATGTGTGCAGTACAGATACAAACATTCATAAACTGTGTTCTATATGACTTTTAGTCCTCTGCAAGTAACGTTTATACTTTAATTAAACTACAAACATAGCTAAATGTTTTAAATTGGAGATTTGTTTTAGGTACAGAAATTACATAATTGATAAAGCCATTTTTATATTCAAACCGACTTTAAACAAGGAGGAGGTTATCATCAATTCGGCTGTATGTTTTTTTGTATGTACTCGTATGTGACTCAATATATTCGCCGCATGTGAATGTTTTTTTTTAAATTATGACTTATCTGAAAATTGGCCAAATATAAGTGACCAGCTTCGAATAGGACTACTAACCGGAATATCACTAACACCGACTAACAGGACTTACAGTCCCTAACAGTCCTTTCTCCCTTAGTCCTTATACTAACGAATACTGACCAACTTACATTTCTATTAACATCTCATACATAAATATCCAAGGCGTATATCCACTAAACGAAAATCGCTTGATTCCAGTATAACTCATGCGAGTGTATAAACGGATTGTCACATCACGACACGGAATTTCAATTTGACGTTCTCAAACCGGATTATGGAATATCTAGAGCTCAGCATAGCGTCATAACGAAAATTCTGGGCTACTATTGTAAAGGCCCCTTCAGATTAACTCCGTGAATTCCGGCTGTGAGATAGGCGCAACAACTTTTATCGGACCAACTCGAATCGTAGACCTATGCGCGACCGAAAACCGTTTATTTTTAAGAACTTTCATATGTCATGTTGATTTTTTTGCGGGATGACTAATGAAAGTTCTTTATAATTAAAATAGAACTATTTTGCTTGTTACGTTAAATACCTACGTCCACAACCCCAAATTTCAAACAATTGTAGAAAACGGAAAGTTTCTAATTATTAAAAAGATACAAAAAAACCGACTGCAAAAGCATTAAAAGAAAAAACAAGCACTATTTTGATTCCATCCAAAAAATTTATAGCCTATGACATTCAGCACACCAAGACGCATCTAACTACCCCTCATTTATTGAAATCCGTTCAGGCTCCACGGCGGCATACATACACACGTCTACGAGTAACTACATACATACATACGTTAGTACAAACACTCAGAAAACATAACCCTCCTACTAACGCAACTAACGTGAGAAATTAAAATTGATAGTTCAAATCTCTTCATTCACCGATTTCGAGCTCGCACTTGGACAAAATTTCCAAAATTCAGTCTCCTCTCTTCCGTAAATTGACAAGCGTCAAAAATGCAAATGCCGTGATCGTAAACAAAAACCGGAACGGCGCGCCTGTTGCAAAATTAACACAGAGCGGCGTGCTCCGGATGTTTTCCGGGTTTTTCTTGAAACAACGACACGGGCTTACAAAGCACTGAAAAATTCCGGAGTGTGAAATTCATTTTGTAATACCACAGGAGCTGTTTTGATCCAATTTATTATTTTTTATTATTCAACTAAAATACCTGTTCCATGCAGTTGTACACTCGGGCATATTATGTTCTGCATAGTATATTCTCTTTTATCTGGTTAGTGGTTGAAATTCGGAATATTATATTATTAACTGGTGCTTACAAAACGAAGAGATCTCGTGAGGACGAGCCACCATTGAGCGTCGCACTAATATGGAGTAAAAGAATTAAGTTACAAGCTGACATTTAAATTAAGTAATGTAATATGAACTAAACATATTGATAGAAATGGTCACAGACGCGCAGCGATAATATAAACCAAAAGAACGGAGAACTAATTTTGTATGGTTGCCCCGCTGTCGTTGTCATCGAAAATGCGTTCGAACGGATCGACCAAGTTAAGCAACGCTGGCCTAGGTCTGTAGTTGAATTTGTGACCTCTAGTAGCACATATCAGATTCAGTGCTTCGGAGGACACGTTAAGCCGTTATTCCATATTGTTATCGCAAGATAACAGTCGTTAAGTCTTGCCGGACGCCATCGGGTGGCCTAGAAACTTCCGAAACTCGTGTTGGCCACTAACACCTCCACCAATCCGCAATGTAGCAGCGTGGTGGTACGCTCCGGGCCTATATGGTTAGTTAAATATTGAGAGGTTAATAAAAACATATACCTACATACTGGAAACTGCTACAATATCACAACATTTATTCCCACTTTATCTGGTTATAAAATATACAAGTATTCAATGAAACGAAACATTCTTATCTTAAAGTGGTTTATTCCTGAGCTGTTAAGAAATATTACCTGTAACATCATTATGAGCTTATTTATTTAAAGCACGAAGTATGTCTACCGTTAATATTACCATAAAAATAAATATTTTACACAACAAAGGTTCTACTTTATTTTATCCACTCAAGTAAACACAGACACAAAATATCCGAGACTCTTATTACTTACAATAAATAACATTCGCGCAACTGTGCTACCTAAAAACTGTTACTGGTGACTAGACATTCAACCTAGCCAATTTATTTACGGTGGCATTCATCCCACGTGATATTAAAAAAGAGTATGTATCAAACCAAAAACTTATTCAACATTTATAATTCATGCAAAATGGACTCGACACTGCCGCAGTCATCGTTAATAAAGCACAAATGCACGGAGTCATTTACGAAATAATGCTTACCAATTAACTATATTAAATAATTCATGAACACTTATATTTACAAAATTCATGGCTATGTAACATTTATGTTAAAAGTTAATTATATAGATACATATCCTACCGGTATATCTTTTCATCGTGAGGTGGCAAGCTGATGAAGTAAGGAGCAGGAGGCGGAGCCGCTAAGTATCGGACTGATCCCGGACCTGATTGCACCTTATGTGGCAAGGTAGCTGTAGATAACGAGGCAGGAGGCAACGTGGCCGCGTACCCAGGCCACGCAGCACCCCAAAGAGGAGCGCCTCCCGCTCCTGGGCTATTCGCTAAGGGAGCTCCTCTATATGATGTTGTTGTCATTCTCAGTCGAACTATACATATAGCAACAATAAGAATAGCAATAAATGCAACGACTCCGCCAACTATACCTATAATAAGATTGTCGTCATTAGTAGTAGATGCAACTCCAATTACTGGTGCTCCCTTAGGCTCTCCAGATGCTTTGGTTCTCTCATGAGATGGGGCCACTGACCAAATAATATCTGGTTCGGCTGAGGTACGGTGGACGAGGCGTGGAGGAAGAGTAGTAGAAACACTACTTGAGGAAGATGTCGCTGTCGTTCTCCGTCTAGTATCACATGAAAGTTCGTCATCCCCAATTTCTACCAATAAGAATCCTGACAAGTAATCTGGATAATCACACCGTACATCATCTATGCCTACGTTTGGCAACCATCTGCGCAACGCCCGCGCATTACAGTCGCAACGAATAGGATTGGTATCTAGTCCAAACATTGACAAGTCAGCACGACGGTCGTCAAGTGCTACTAATAGTTGCGGTTGCAATGTAGTTAATTGACTTCCTGCTACATCTATAGTTATGCGAGATGATCTGGGCAAAGGAAAAAGTAAAGCTGGTGGTAAATTAGTTACTGATGTATTCCGGAACCTAACAGTAATTGCTGGAGCTTTCAATCCAGCCAAAACACCAGAAGACACTGTTTTTAATCGAGAACCTCTAACACCCAATTCTTCCAATCGTGGATGCAAAGTTGAATGTAGCTGATCTGCACCAATGTTTGTATCTTTCACTTCAACATCTAATTTTTCAAGAGCCAACAGATATTGAAGGGTACCTTGAACATCAAAATAACCTAATCGTGGATAACCAAATGCTCGAAGTTCAACGAGATTTGCTAATGTTCTAAAGGCATTTTTCTCAATTTTTGTACATTTTTCCAAATTCCTTATATCTAAGACCCTAAGAGAGGAAAGACCTTCAAAATTTCCATCTACAATCATTGTTATAGGGTTATCCGAAATATTTAATTTCTGTAGATTCTTTAGTTTAGGCCATGAAATAGATAGTGAATTAGAAACATCAACTATTTGATTGCTAGACAGATCGAGTGACTCTAACATTGTTGTTCTTGAAAATGTTTTCTCAGATAACTTGATAATATTGTTGTGAGACAAGTTCAATCTATATAGGAAAGGGGTTTCTAACTGCCCAACAGATTTCATACCTGTTCCCGCAAGATTTAAATCTCGCACTGTTTTAGGCTCGGTTAAAACATTTCCAATTGTTTTCTCAGATAATGGATTGAATGATAGATCTAATTTTTTTATATTCACCATAACACTATCTTCTGCTGGAATATCGATTATATCATTATACGATAAATCCACAGATGAAACAAAGAAATATTGTTTCTGTAAAGATCTCAATGGTGCTTGTTCGAACAAATTATTGCTTAAAACTATGGATTCTAACATATGCAGTCTTGTTCTATCGAAAATATTTTCTGGCAATTCAGTAAGCAAATTTCCTCCTAAGTTCAACAACTCTAGTCTTATAAGTCCCTCAAACAATCTATCGCCCAAACGGTCTATCTTATTAAAAGAAAGATCTAAATGCTGTATTTGCGATGAATTATGAAAAGCCATTTCACTAACACTTTCTAATTCGTTCCTCCCTAGCAATATTGTCCTTAATTTAGGAAGTCGAGCAAAATCTAACTCATCTACGTTTTTCAAAGCATTGCCGGATAAATCAACTAACTCCAGATACTGTAAAGTACTTATTAATTCTGATGGGAAGAAATTAAATTTATTGTTCGTAAGTATTATCTCCCGCAAGCGTGGGTGTATTTTGAATGAGGAGGGAAATAAGTAGCTTAATTGGTTATCTGAGATATCAATGACTTCTAAACTTGTTCCAGTATTAAAGAATTCGCCTTTAAAGGCGTTCAACTGATTGCCTTTTAAAGATAAATATTGAATGGACATTACATTGACAAAGGCGGGCGTTCTGATTGTGACGATATTATTAAATGATAAATCTAACAACGTTAAATTACGAAGGTTCTTAAAGCTGTTCTCGGATATTTCTTGCAAAAAATTGTTGGACAAATAAATCTTTTGTAAGTTCGGATTTCTAGAGAATAAATTAACAGGCAGTGCTTTGAGTCCCATGTAACTTAAATCAACGGTCAATAAAGCTTGATTCTGACTAAATACATTTTGAGGTAGAATACTTATGTGAGTGTTGTGACTAATATTTAGATGTGATAAGCTTGGAATGGTTTGGAAAGCATTAACAGGTATTTCCGACAATTGGTTATCTGATATATCTAAGAACCATAGATTGACGAATTTCATTTGCTGTCCGGTAAAACCCAGAATCCTATTCTGATTTAATGATAAAAATTCGAGAGTTGACTCTAAGCCACTAAATACTTCTGCTGTAATGGAGTTTAATAAATTTCCCGATAAATCCAAGTGATGTAGCATTTTAAAATGATCGAACGCTGCAGGTGGGAGTTCTCTAATTACATTTCGGGAAAGAACTAACGAATTGATTCTGTCTGAGACTGCTCTAAGTATATCACTGGATAATGCTGTAACTCTATTAAATCCTAAGTGAACAGAAGTAAGACTGGGTAAACGAGAAAGAGCTGTTGCAGGAATGAGAAGAATGTTGTTGTCACGCAGCAGCAAGGTCTGCAGGCTGGTCAATCCGTCGAAAGCATCATCTTCTACCTGAAATTTAAAAATGTAAGTTTCTTGAATCATCATTTGTTAAATACATTAAATGCCTTTACTATTGTGATCACAAATAGATGCATCGATTAATAAAATTAAGATAAAAATAGTACCTAATGATATTTCTGTGTAATGTGGGAATAGTAAATCTTAACGCAAATTTAACATCGTACTGCAATAAAACCACTTGTGGAAATGTATTGTAAGCGTTTCCATGCAAAGATAGACAGACGGTTCCAGATACATAAAGCATGACATAAACACTGGTTACAACCAACCTACTAAAAGGACAACATTCTATATGTTTATTTACTAAAAACGAATTCTTTCAATTCAATGTTGATGTTATGTTGATATTAGTTGGTCAATATTCGTTAGTATAAGTACCACGGGAGAAAAGACTGTTAGTCGGTGTTAGTGGTAGTGGTGTTAGTGTAGACTTAGTAGGACTTATACAAGAGGCTTCTAAGACTACCAACTACTATTAAGTATTCCTGTTCGAAGCTGGTCACAGATGCGTTGCCATCCCTGAGGACTGAGACGGTTGCCTCTTGTATAAGTCTAACCGGCATCCACACCTTTCCGACCGAAACAGAATTGTTGAAAAACAATAATTTCACGCCAGAAATGGCTGTGGCGGTAGTACCGCCCCGGGCGAATCGTTTACAGGTTCCACCACCTGCGTTTAAGCATGCACTTCTGTCAATGTTCAATAATGATAAGCTATAATAGATTTCTATATTGTAATCAACATTTTAACAGAATTAATGAATGTTAGCGAAAATTTTCGCTATGGTATCAGTTGGATAATTAATGATTTTTCATTCAACTGATAGGTAAATAGCATACATTAATTTTAACCATGTCATCACCGTCGACTAATATATTGGGCCCTAGATACAGCAATTATTGCTACATGTATATTTTGTTTAATTATACATTTTTCATTAAGTTTATATTAGCAGCCTTTTTACACTACAACACTCTATTTACAGCTTTTCCAGTATATGATCTATACTAACTATGACGTAGGGTAGCTATTTCGATCATAATGATCATCGTCGCCTTTAGACATTTCAACACTGCCAGCTTCTCACTAGCATTGCACGTTACCTTACTTGTATCAACTCTATTATGTCCCCTTATTTATTTGTAAGCCCTTTGATGGTCAGCTTCTCATTAGCCTTGAAAAATTTTGCCAGCTTTGAAGACAGAGATACCTTTGCAATTTACCTTACTTATATTTACTCTATTATGTGCCTCTACAACTTATTTATTGGTAAACCCGTTCATGATCAGCGTAACAAATCAGCCTAGTGTCGAGACAGTAATGTTATGGATGATCTAGTCATTGTGATTATTTTATACTCACAGTGCGTAGAGAATTGACGCCAACGTCCAAATAACGCAGATCGCTCAACCCCACAAAGGTACCGGGTGACAGCTTAACCAAGTTGTTTCTGCTTAGATCCAGCACATGGAGGGTCACCATCGCGCTCATATGGCTGTTGTCGATGTTCTGAAATAAATATTATTACCTAAATATTCATCCAAAAGTTTCTTGTGTTGGATACTACAGCAAGTGGACCATAGCTAGCATATAGCTGCTCACAGAATAATCTGAATGCCTGAAATGTTAGTTTGATAAATAGGTACCAAAGGAATCTTGAAATTAGTTGCCCTGCCAGGTTTTAAGAAAGTACGTCCTAAGAAATATCAGATCCATCACTACAGCAATCTTCAACTGATATTGACAACAATTTGATATGACAATGATCTCCTATGACATGCAATGCATGTCTAAATTGAAATTGAAACTGACTGCTCAGCAAAACGAAGCTACTAGTTTTATTTAGTGGCGTGGCATGTATTTATGTGCATGGATTCAAACAAGGAACATGAATGAGGATCTTTTAGGCAGGCAATCTTTTTTTCAAGCACAATAATCAAATTAAGTTACGGCGATTTTAAAAATGGTATCATGTGACTGAATTTAGGGTATGTAACAAAATATTGACCATGAACATTTCTAAATATTATTTTACCACTCCAAACTACAAACCCCTTAACGACAATGTTTTACTCACTGTGATCATATTGCTGGAGAGATTTAATTGTTTAAGTCCGGCGAAAGATTTTAGCGCGACGGTTGGGAAATCTGTTATGAAGTTTTCGGAGAGGTCCAACTTCTCCAAGTTTTCTATTCCCTGGAACACGTCGCTATTGAACTTTGATAGCCTGTTCCGGCCCAGGTCGAGGGTGTGCAAGGCGCTCAAACTGACGAAGGCGCCTCCTTCGATAGTCGAGATCATGTTGGCGTGTAAGTCGATTTCCTCGAGGGTTTTCTGCGATATAAACGTCGCTTGCCGTATGAGACCTGCAAAAAACGTTTTATTATATCATCGTTACATAAATATAACAGTATCTACGATGTAGATAAAAAAAACCGAGTCCATCTCGCACTTGCCGGTTTAACCGACTTACAGCACATAACTAATTTTGATTTACGAATACCCTATATGGTACATACATAAGTAAATCAAGTATATTAAAGGTAATGCTTGTATTTCATTATCATGAATAAGGTAGCAATACAAATAGTTATATTATTATTTTCGTTCGTTCACGAGCAGTATTTATTCCCGTTGTGTTCCGAATTAAGCCTGGGCCTATACTGTTGTACTGAATGGGAACTGAAATTGGGCTTTCATTGTATTTAAACAAATATTGTTTGCTTTTAAATACAAGTATATTTCACTGATTTCCACATTATATGAAATTGCTGCATGTAGAGGTCGATTTTGTTCCCGGAACTCGAGAAATCTGAATAATTTATTGCGTTTCAATATATTCCATTGTCAGGTTTATAATAGTTATATATCAGGCTAGATTCTTATCAGACGAACTAATCAGGTTGCATTTAATTTAGACGAGAATACAATACATGTTTATATCATCAAATTAAATAGAGCAACAATAAATACTTCAGAGAGTTTCCTAGAACATTACAATAATACGTGGTTCAATGGTAGTAAAGTACAATACTTGATGAAAAGGGGGCACACTTAGCATCTGCCGCAGTAAACCACAGCCACTGGTTTTAAGTGCGACGCTCTTTGTTGGGCAGTTCGGACTGACGTTGTACTATCAAGTAACAAGATCTGCAGGCTGATTGCGTAACAGAATGCGATAGGCTCGCAATCATTATCGCAATCAGCCTGCTGTTTTTATATTTCTTTTGTCAACGTGTATAATTAATGTAAATTCTTGTATTTCCTAAAACGAACTAAACTAAAACTCAACTGAAGCTAAAGGAAATTCGAAAGTTAATAAGTAAGTAAGTAGTAACTAGGATTCCCTGTGTTGCGGGTCTCGGACACACATAAAGCAACACAAATTAACGCCCAAGACCCTAGCACAAATATTTATTTGAAAAATAAATGTCCGTGCCGGCCAGGGAATGAAACCAGGAACCACGGCTCGTCAGACCGGGTCGCTGACCAACGCAACACCGAGTCTTCCGAAACCATTGCTGTGTCTGTGACATACAAAGGGGCCTTAGATACCCAAGCAATGCCTCTCATTTTAGGCGAACGTAGCAGTAGGTATTCGGAGCGCCTGAGGTAGATTCCAACCTGTAAAAGTTCCTTACCTATTCTGTTTTCTCTCAGTGAGAGAACTTTTAATGACTGCGGCCCGTTGAGAGACGAAGACGGAACCGAGTTCATATTGTTACGGTCGAGGCGCAATACCTAAAACGAAAAAAAGCTTTTTAAAAGTTTGTCAAATGGAGGCTACGGAAGCTATGGAGCGCTATATTTCTATAGCGCTATTGTACCAGTAGGCAACGAGTTTTACGAAATGTTTCATAAAGTTTTTGTGGCTAGGCCCGTTTTATTAAAGAACGTAGGTAGTATTCAAGTGTCAGAGAAAAGTTGTTCCAGCTACGTATTAAAAAAATTTAAGCAATGCAGACCTCGTTTTTATTCATAAACCCTAACTTTTTCCATATTTTTCTCGGTTTGAACTGATTCAGAATGCGTGTAATTTTTTTGAACAACATTTTCTTCCGTCGTGTGTAACAAAAATATCTACATAGAAATACCATGACGGTTATAATTATACTTAACTTAACTTATAAATGGATGCTTAACGAACAAGCAGACGGACCAAGAGTTTATCAGGTTTACTTCCCTCTCGCTCGCACATTCTAACATTTTCAATGTTTGTATAAGTAAGGGTATACTTTTTAAAAAGGTGATCCATTAACTTTCTTGTCATTAAAAGTACGGAAATCTAAGACATATTTTATTATATAAATAGATAAGATGCTCAAGTTGCGCGATTGCGGCAGGCGTAGCGTCATAAATAAGTTCCTCGTAATTGAGCGATCCCGATAAATCAATGTAAGATTTAATATTTACCTAGTCAACATAAATTGCATTATAAAAAATCACACAATAAATACCTTGAGGACATCGCATCCTATCAAAAGTCCTTCTTCAACACCCCTGATATTGTTGCCACTCAAATCTAGCTCCTCCAAGGCTGGCAGATTATGTAGCTCAGCGGTAGAGAAGATAGGGTTCAGGTTGTCACCAAGCAGATTGTCTGCCAAAGCAATCTTGGTTATGTTGCCCCTCATACCAGCGAGAAGCCGATCTGGCAACCTGCGGAGACTGTTGTGAGAGAAATCCAGCTCCTTGAGCGGGATACCGTATGAGGAGAAAATCTGAAAAGATAGAATTTAAATATTTTTTAAAGCTTTTGCACCACACAAATCAAATACTTACCTACATAAGCCAGTCAACCCTCGGGTCTTAGAGATTACGCGATACGATATAAAATTAAGATTTTAAGATATAAATATAATATGCAGATTGCAGATATATACATACATAAATATATAAATGCATACATACATACATTAAGCATGCATAAATACATAATGACGACCGAATTATAGACCTCATTGATTACTATAGCGCGCGTGAAGTTATTACGTAGTACTTACGTAGTAACTATTATCTAATCTGTTATAGAGTGCTATAATGCTGAAATGGAAAGACGGGGTATGGTAAGGATAAAGGAAAAGCCGACTGCTTAACGTGCCCGCTGAAGCACAGTAGCGAACATGAAATTGATTTGAAAACTATTTGTATAGTGAGTAATAACAAGTATAACACCACTGTATACAAAATATTTTTATGTAGTAACTAATATAGCCCCTACATTACATACTACCATTAATCCACAAAGACGCAACCCCTTTCTTTAATCAAAATAACTTCATGAGTTATTATCATATAACACACGTTTCTGCAATAGACGCGTGCTACTCATAAGTAATGCAGTTTCAGTCAAAAAGCGGCGTTCTCTGGAATAATATTTATTTTTACACTACAGTGATAGTAAACTTGCAATTCAACCTAGATGTTTCTCGTTTGTTTCGCAATATGAGTGATAGTGCACAATTTAAATGGAAAACCCAATACGCGAACACCTCCAATACCAATTTATTTAAACAACGCTATTCTGCCAAGATTTGAATATATTTCCGTGTACGTGAATATATTGTTGTCTTTTGCATTTTATTATGGAGGGTACTGATATGAATTTCGGCCGTCTACAACAGCGATCTGAATTTGAATCCAGGACACACATTTATCAATTCAAAAGAAAAAACTTACCTCTAACGACCTCAGACGTATGAGCATCGTAAATCAAATTAAATAAAATCTTTTAATTCATCATGAGACATTCACATACACTTGAGAAACGTCACAACAGAAAAAGAAAAAATACATTAATAGATAACAAGCAATTCGTCACTGATCTAATAATCACTGACCAATTCCCAGTTAACACCTAATTATGTCACGATAGACAATACCAAACATACTTATCCTACATGGCCGGCAGAAAAAAGCCGGAGGAAAAAACTCTCGGCACTCTTTACCTACTCGTACCTACTCCAAACGCATACATTCTTCCACCTATCGAAAAGCTGGGGTCAGTCACGGGGAAATAGAAAATCCGATCATATGTTACAATATATTCTATATCCTGTATTATCATCTGAAACTTCAATGAAGTTGCGGATCCAGATATTACAGTCGAGATCATAAGTCTTATCCCCCGAGACGAGACAAGTACTCAGTATCTATTGGGTCCGTCGCTTTATCCGCCCGGGACAGAGTTTACGCGACGATCGAGGATGGGTTGGAAAAGCTGGATATTTCATATTTGCAAGGGTTAACATTAGAGCGGTATGTATTGAACATAAATATTCGAACATAACATATGCCGCAGGTTTTGATAAAACCAAGATTATAATAAAATTGAGACTCGATTGTATCATAATAGATCTAAGATTTTGATCAAACTATTTCCAGTCAGGCTGCGTTTTCGACAACAACGACGGACTGGGGGAAACTGCTAGTATAATATTTATTTTTAATCAGCCATTACTCATACATCTTTTTTTTTACAAAAAATATCACCGACTCCGGCCATTTTGAGTTTTCTTAAAAATAGTGAATCTAATCACACCATTTATTAAAATACATGAAGACGTTTAGGGTACGCAGCGTGATATAGAAATGGCTGCAACCCATAATGGTCCACTGCAGGACACTGGTCTCTCCTCCCAAATGAGGAGACCTGGAGCATACTCCACCACGCTGCTCCAATGCGGATTAGTTGGTTAGTGGCCAACCCGAGTGTCGGTAGTTTTAGTGACGGCATAACGTGCCCTCCGAAGCACGGAAGTGCTCAAGATTTTTTCCCACTAGCGGTCATCCATCCACTTGCCGGCCGGAACCGGCGCGGCTTAACATTCTCAATCAATTACGTTTGACACTCGCCGTGTGACCACATGCGCTTTAATATATAAACATACTTACAAACATACAAATACTCGAAAAACATAACCCTCCTTACGCAGTCGGGTATGAACTGCTTATAGCTTTTGGAAACTTCTGTCAACAAAGTTGACGCAACTGACATTTCGAAGTTGTGTGCATTTCTAAAGCATGCAGAGATCAAGTTTACGCACGCAAAGCGAGAATAGTTTGCTTAATATTAGCAGGATTGTACATGAAAAACGAATCCACTTTTCGAATTTTCACATTCAGTTATCACTCCCACTCACCAAAATTAATGGTCTGTCAATGACTACGAAAATTGAAAATTTAAATTTCAATACTTAACCAGTTGCAATTAATTTAATTAATCGAAAATACGGCAATGAATATATCGTACAAAGTCCAATCTGGACTTATTGCACACGGACGAAGTACCGGAAAAAACTATTATTCGTATGACTAATTACAAATAATCGCGTGCGGCTGAACGCAGTCCACGACGGTCGGAGGAAGGCGCACGTATTGGACCGAAACTAGTCGGGCAATCACGATTAAATAACGTGAGTACAGGCACTTATCAATTCCTCTCGCTCGCACATTCTAATGTTTTTAATCACAAAGCCACAAATTTGACATTTCCTTGATAGCCTAATTAAGAACCTCAAAACAAAAACTCGTCTGAAAAAGTTATTTTTGGTCAGCTGCCCAGGACTATAATATTTTATTCAAAATATTATAATTTTGTTATAAGACGAGACCTTGCTAGCGGTTTCGGCAGCGTATGATTCGTTTTTCAATACACTTTCATTCATCGCCAATTCCACAAGTACCGGGTGTTTATTGTAAAAAATACCTTTATTCACTACCCGGTTCTTAAACTATCGTTATGTATAAAGGTCAGAACCATCTACTGCGTTGTTCCGTTGCTGCGAGAAAGAAGGATGGATAAACCATCGAGCCAACAAACATACTTTTTCATTTATAATATTAGTAGGGATTGGTGAATAGAATATTGGAGGGTGAATAAAATTATGAGGGTGAATATAAATTGCCACGGAACTCTAGTAGTGCGAGAATACCTCGCTGTAGAACGGTTTCCTACCTTTATATTTTTACTACCAGTTGTCCGCGACTACGTCCGCGTTGAATTTATGATTAATATTCGTGTTGTAAAGTATCCTATGCTATTACCTTCTCCGTGACTTAAACTATCTCACTACCAAATTCGGTTAGTGAATGCGTATCAAACAAACAAACAAATTTTCGCATTTATAATATTACAACTTTTCAACCCCAATTTCACCCCTTTAGGATGAATTTTGAAATTTCCATTCTTAGCTAACGTCGCCTAGCTGTAAACTACCCTCCCTGCCAAATTTCAGCTTCATAGTTCAAGCAGTTTTAGAGATTTCGTGTTTAATCAGTGACTGAGTGAGTGAGTCAACTCTCGCTTTTATACGTTCTTGTAACTTTTTGCAGTATCTCGTTATCGTGTCCACGGTGAGACCGGTCGGAAAATTGCACGGACAGACGCATTGTCCGAATAAGCAAATGAGCGCATTCGGGTGAAATCTCAAAATGCGACAATGGGTTCCATTAGTGAAGTGAATTTTTCAGTAATCAGCCAAATTGCGAGCAGGGACAGTTAAATGAATGTTATTAATGGTAAACGACTCTCAATGGACTCAATTGTTGTTGCGTAAATTAAATTTGACTTTGTATTGCTTCAAGCAATATTGGCAATCTGTCCTCAGTGCGGTTCCAATAAGGGACGGAGGCAGGACACAAAATACATATCGCTCGCTTAATGATATACAGACCTAATAAAACTTAGGCTCGAATTGAGTTACGCATACTCACAGGCTTCTGTTAATTAACGTCATCTTTGATTTCCAATTTAAATTACCACGAAACTTGCCTTCTTTGTTGACACAGCGTAACATGTTTATCTTTCATTCTTATGTGTTTTTGCACCGAACACAATTTCAGATTGTTTTTTTTTAGTTTTGCTTAAAACAAATGTTTTGTGTTAATCTAGTGTATCGTTAAGAGTGCGATATTTGCTATATCTACAAAATATTCCTGCTTTTTTTCATGCAGCCCCAACAGCCGCGCCGTTTTGACAGGTAGGCATAATCTCTCACCTCCTCTCACTTGCATTACGAGTACATTCTTCGACTTCCTTCGTTTGCTATACTTTGACCTTTGGTATTAATAAAACACTATCATCCCGTACTCCGCAACGCTAAGAATTTGTTTTAAAAATATACCGTTTCCAGCTTTAAGCCCTCTTCATACATCTTATCTTACCAATTAGTAAAATTGGAGTGTCCGTGATAGGAAAATTAAGGTCAATAATTAGTTGGAATATGATATTTATATGACACTTAAACAGATCCTACCGTTTTTAGAATTTTTGTCTATATGTCGGTCTGTCTGCGTTATTTGCCCCCAAGT
>DWLO01001240.1:0-15692 GCA_018245335.1 Dalla quadristriga
ATCTTTCAAAAATTGGAGGATTTGCCCATAATCACTACGCAGGGCTGGTCAACACTCTATTGTGTCTGTGAGTACACTGGATGAAATATTTATAAATTTGCTATGTATGCATATTATTATCCATCAATGCATTTGTGTGTGCTGTGTACCATGCCACGATTTCGGCTTATCAAGAGTATTGCGTACCTACCTACGTATTGTTTACACAATTATGCGACGCTGTTCTAAAGTGTATAAAATGATTTCAAGACTAACATAGCGATCATTTTATACAAGACGCTACCCCGTAGCATTTTTATTTAGCTACTGAAATTTTGGTAGTGAAAATCAAGTAGGTACTTTACGTGAACCGACGCAGTTATTTTATTTATTTGAACACCAACATAATATATTCACACAATTACAATGAAATTATGGCAAATATATTTTTATCATCCTTTGTGCCATTACAGTTAGAGGTGTAGACAGCATGCACAAGAGAGAGATAGAGAGTTAAATAACTAAGGAAGATAATAAATAGTACAAATATGTGTGAACATGCCCAAATATGTAGAAATAAAGAAAAGTTTGAACTTAAGTATAACGTGTTATGGCTCAGGCAAAATTTTAAATCGTCGTGATGAATTTCGCACAATATATTTATCATGTGTACAAAAAATACGGCGACGAAAACGTAAATCCCAATTCTAAAATACAACAATAAATTTTGAAAAGCACTTGTCACTTGACACATTCTGGCAAAACGGTTTATTTATGTCTAGCGATAATCCGCAAATTCGTCCTCGCCAACTTACTTAGTCACGCTCACGATTTCGGCACATTAAATATAACACCTGGATCAAGGCAATAAACTAAAAGTGACAGACAGAATATCAAGACGGCGTATCCTATGCATAATCTACATATGTTTACCGGCTCTACACAGCTGGATTTCGCTTTACGCCGAACGATTGCGAGTGCTTCCAACTTTTAATCGTGTCTCTCATTACCTAAATGAGTATTTGACACAAGCCGCAGGGTTAAAATAATAATTATAATAATAATCATTTTATTTGAGACCTTAATAAGGTCGATACAAAAAAAAGTTGTTAGTTACAGAATCCTTAAAAGCTATGTTTGTAATTACCTCATAAATACACAAAAAATATTAGCACTTCTCATATCTAATACTATGCTCAGGGCAACCGTATAAATTTGAAATAAATACAAGTTGACAACTAGTTGTATAGCAGTTGACTTGACAGTAATTCATGCCAGTAAATCAAATTAGTCAAATCAGTCAATCAGTTTGTTTCAAATGTGGAACGAGACTTTGCCCGCGGCTCCTCCGCATAAATATCCCTTATTTTCCTACAGGTACCGCCTAAAAAGCAGCCTATGTCACCCAGCACAAAACTATCTCTTTGCAAAATAACACGTTGATTTGTCACTCTGTTGTAGCGTGAAAGAAGGACAAACCAACAAACTTACTTTCATATTTATAATGTTAGTACGGATGTTAAATGTATGATGCCTGGAAATTGAAAAATCCTTGTATTTTAAACCGGACTTACGAAAATTTATTCGTTTAAATTAATAAATTGTTCTGATGGTTTTGCAAATGCGTAGATCGGTCTGTGTAGTGATTTGCCATATTATCAGTCTTGCCATCTTTCTGTTCTGTATCACTTTGCGCAAATAAAAGTGAAGATTTTCACTTTTTTTTTATTCACTGCTTAACAACCGTAACGAGTTCAACGGTTCGGATTATTCCGAGCAAGCCATTTATTTCTTGCTATATACGTTTACATATCAGATGACAAGTTTCACCAACATCTTCAAATAAAGTGCAACGATCATTTTGCCGTTTTAGGTAATGCTAGGACGCAGTAACAACACATCAGTAATTTACGTCGGAAGTAAAGCCAACTCAGTCGAAAAACCATGCGCTGTTGACGATACCTCCAAGCATTGCCTTACATTCCACCATTTTACGAATAACTCATGCAGAATCATTTACTTACATACCATGCCCCTATTAAATTGACTTGGCACTCAGCACATGTCATAAAAATTAGGTGCTATAGATTTGTTTTTCAGCAATCATTTTAAGCTGACCTGACATACTCGTATCCTAGGGAATGTTTTTTTACTCCTTTCCACAACGCACGGTGTATTAAAAACACAACCAAAACGTTGCTAGAGCGTGGCGGACAGGTGGTCCATATTTTATTATTTGGTAAAAAACACGCAACGTCATAATTCTTACGCCTCATATTACTGATGATGTGTCTGTAGATTACGCAAACCGACGTACTAGAGGTACGTAGCTGCATTTCGATACATTCCGTTTCTTATCGCTCTCGTAAAACTACGCTGCACACTCGTAGCTGAATGAAATCAGAAAGTAATTTAAATAAAGCGTCCTACGCAACGAACCTCGCAGTTCTTACGACACTTCCGAAAAAGATTACAACTCGGAAAACAATTTGATTAAACAAATCTTAATTATTTTTACTTTCGCACCCGTTTTTTGGATCTAGTTTACATTGGATAAGGTCATTCAACATTGACGTTGACAACTATTTTCTAGTTGGAATTTCAGCAAATAAATAAACGTAAGCGCTTTTAAATACATCGTTAATTCTAGTAAAAAGGCAACTGTTGGTTACCGTTGTTGTGTTCTGTTTTCTTTTTAACAAACAATAGAGATTGCAACATTTTATTACAGAGTAACTTAAACTGTTCTAAGAATATTAAACATTTTAAAAATGTTTGACCTTAATATTTAATGCAATCAACCATGATTACTACTATTGGTATAGCAACTAAATTAATGTGCCACTATACTATGTTTTTTTTACCAACACAAAAATGCTCGCTGGTGTGAGCATAACAATTCACGAAAGTTTCATCGAAATCGTATCATTGGTGAAGGAACGCATACGGGACAATTAACAACCTAATTTTTCAAAGGTTTTCATGGTTATTTTCCTGTTCCCGGCGAAGACTAATCCAACAAATCAGAAATCAATAAAATCGGTCCAGCCGTTCTTGACTTATAAATGGTGTAACTAATACGATTTTGCGACAATGTTTTGTTTATAGATATGACATAAAAATATTTTACGGCTCTTACCTTTATATGGCTACCATCTCCACATACATTTTTGCAGTGAATCAATGTTACCTTGCATTGCACCTGTGACAGCTATCTTAGCCCTACGTTAAATTAAACCATGTAGAAATTGCCAAATTTGTAGATTTAACACAAGTAAGGTAAAGTACAAATTATATTATTTTTAAAAACATTTCCGAGAGCTTTTCCTCCGCCTTTTTTTTTTCTCCCAGCCTACCATAGATTAAATAGGTTAAGTGTTTATTTCATGTTTTTACAGAAGATGACTTAGATGGGTATTGTCAATCGTGACATTAAGGATTGTCATAGGATTAGGTACCTACTGATTTAAAATCTGCAAATAGTTTTGTGGTAATTTAATTTAATGTTATTTAAACACTACCTTTTTTACTACTGTGACAAAGTGTACCGCTTGTACCTTTTGACGAAATAAATAGTTTAATTTAATAGTATAAATTGTAAGCATATTTTTTTATTGTTACAGGAATAATGACACTCAGCCGCGGCCCGTGTGACCTCGACAACATGAGTCTGTTCCAAGACCTCAAGCTGAAGAGGCGGAAAGTAGATTCCCGATGTAGCAGCGATGGTAAGTCGTAATAAACAGATGACCTATTTTAATAGTCATAGCATTGGTTACTTCCTAGGTGGAAGCTGAGGAGATAAAACCGGCACACCCATTTCTTCTTTGAAGCAATTTTTTGGTGAACAGCAAAGCTAGCTTCTATACGATAAGCGACCATCTAAGTCCTAATAAATAAAGCCTCATTATTCGCATCTATTGCTGACTTCATGCACAACTGTAGTCCTATTGAGGTTGATTGACGTCCATGTAATATAGTGCCACTATTTGTTTTCAACTTTGATCTAATGCAACCTTTGTGATATTATAATTTTCGGTTGAGATCACCCGGAACATTTGATTTTAACATCCATTGTGTGATTTGCTTTAAGATGTGTTTTCTCGCATACCTAAGGGATTTTAATGTGTGTTATTTAGAATCCAACAATAGCAAATGAAAAAGAGCACCAATTTTGTGTTTACAAAACACATTGTTTAGTTACGTTCGTCAAAGCTATTCAATTCCGTTTTGAGTTTAAAATTTTAGACTTTGAAATTACTTTAGATTACTAATCAAATTATTTTGCAGATGAACGACCATAGGTTTATAAAATGTTATAGTAGAAAAATATCGTTCGTACGAGTATTTTCTCGAAGTTTATAGAGAGGGAAAATTTTTATTGTCCACGCCGTCTAAATTACTAAGTACCTATTTCTTTATTTTAAATTTTGCACTATACGAATTAACTACAGAAGCCAAAGCGGACTCTACGCGACGACGGCAAAAGCATTCTCTGCCAGTCAACCTTCGGGAGTTAGAAATTACGTGATAGCGGTATTAAAGTAATAATTCAGAATAAACTTGTTTATACACGTCTATTTTTAAGTCAGGCCGCAAAGTATATAAATTATAATGTAAAAGAAGCCGCTAGTGGCAAAAGCTAAGGTCTACCGATAAATTGCATTTCATTTCTACATAATATGTCCCCTATATACTATGTCTAATATATACCCTATTTATTAAAAATAGAATCATTCAGATCAGTTTACAATCGGCGAAGATATCGCGTAACGTATATACAAAAAAAATACATCCGAATTTATATATCCGAATCTTTTTTTAAGTATGTTTAAATTACAACAGTACCCATCCTGAATCGCAATATTCAGTTACGTCGAACAAAAACAATCAACTGGATCGTGCAACTAGATGCAATATAGGTGCTAAGGTCAGGATCGGCCATTGTTATTCCAAGCAAGATGTCTTCACCGTTGCCACTCTGATCACGGACCGCCTGTCACTTTCAAATGCAACAGCGAATTCGCCGTTGCCCGTAATTTCGTTTTCAATTGAACGTGACACTGACAGCGTGATTAATATCCCGTTGTAAAAATACTAAAGTCTATTTAGTGTACGACGATACGAGTTTGTATGGTACGAGCAGTTATATTTCACGAATCTTTGATCACGTTTACAGTAGCTTGTATTTAAATTTTGGTCTAACTGGGAGGGCCCAATAGGAAAAGCAAAAAAGGGTGACCTCTTGAAAGTTAGGCGAATGAAATTAAAAAGTTGGATTAAGAGATTGTATAAATAAGGGCAGGACAGTTTGGCATGAAAAGCTTTTAACAAAAATTGAGATAGTAAAAAAAATTTTAAAAAATAAAACAACAGTGACTGAATTGATACTCCCGTTCTTTAATTGTATTGTAAAACATTCCAAACAGGGTGTTACAATATTAAACTACTTTACTCTTTATTTACTGTTTGTAACAGTACTGTTAGTGGAATATCAAAGAGTAAAGTAGGTTCAAGTAAAAACAATACTTCGAAAGACCTTCAATGAGTTAAGGTACCAAGATCGACAAGGAATATTTGTGTGTGAGAGTAAGTTTTTAAATGCTAGATTTTATTTAACGTTTACGCGTTTTAGAGTACACATTGACATTGAAGACATTGTTTCTTGAAACTATTTTTTTTTTCCGTCGCACCTAAGTATGACCCGCCAATAACCGTTGAATCTTTTAAACTGGTACCTCCATTACTTTCTTCTTAAAAGTAAATGCACCTTGTGAATGCTAGCTTTAATTTTTGCCTGATCTCCTGTGTGATAAATTCCTAAAAATGTGAGTATTAAATTGATTAAGTTATCTCGATTGCATTTTTTAAACATAACCTGCGCTTAACTCTAATAGTAAAAGATCGTTTTCGTTATACAACCAAGCAGAATAATAAACGGATTAACGATTGATAATTCACGTCATGTGCCGAAAGTTAAATAACTCTAAGCATAACACAGCGAGAGACAGGTTTTAAGAAATGTAAGAACTTTCACTCGAACGAATAAAATCTTCCAAAACAAGATCCGGTTCACAATCGCCGTCGTGAGGGTTATGAATGGGGGTAATAATGCTTAACACGAAGTGTTTGGCGTTGTTGCACAGTCACAGTCAACAACTACTTCTATAATTCTCCGGGTCTGTTAGTGCAGACAACAGATGCGTCCTTTGTGGTGATTTTTGACCTAATAGAAGTTATAGTACCGATGCAAAAAGTTCTCTAAAAAACTCTTTGTAAATTTTAAAAGGACCCGTTTTTGTATTTATCTAAGGGATTTACAATATTTTAGGAATGGCTAATATAATTTCTATAAGTACCCAACTAGTTTGCCAATAAATTCTTATTTAATTTATACAGAAATTACAATGAAAAATAGGTTTCGTAAGGTTCGTAGAGCATTTCAGACGTTCTTAATTGCCCGACCCGATTACAAAATCCAGTCGAAAATATGGAGGCTAATTCTTTACCGCCTTAATCCATTATTGTGTTTTAACCTTTTGTGCCGTTGGCTATTGATGAAACGGGGCGCGAGATCTCATCGCAAATATACCTTTATAAAAAATTCTCACTTCAACCAGTGTAAAGCTGTCCAGTCGTTAATAAGGAAAAAGCACATTATCCAAAGTGAAAGCAATAAAACCAGTACCGTAATTGCTGCTATTGTGACCTCATGAATAAACCATAAAAGACGGTTCATTGTCATAACGTAATATTCAGCTGTAGGCTTTTTGCATTCTTTCAGATTCAAATTTTATAATTTTGCGTGTTTAGTTTCCTCTATATTTGCTCTTACAATCAATCATTGATCTGAAACTATCGTGTTGTTTACAAATGCAACTTTAAACTCCCCAAAATTACTGTATATTTAAATCGTTTATTTATACACAATGCAACTATTTGCGTAACATACATAGTAACGTACATAAAAATGTTTATTGAAGCGCAAATCTATCTGGGATACATCAACGGCAACTTAAACAGTTGTTTAAAGTTATTTATAGAATAAACAAAACGTTAGTCAATGGAAAAAAGTACAATGCTATTGTGACTTTAATTCGCTGATAAATCGAATTTAAGCTACCACCTTGTATTGAAAATAGTCTAAATATTTGTTCCGATTCAAATACGACTTGACGTGTCGTCAATTGTGTTGTATCGCGTGAATCTAGATACAGTTAGTGACGTTTTGGGCGTTCGCGTCGCCCGGGGGTGTGACGTGACGCACGTGATGGCAACGTCACCGTGACGCCGTGACGAACCCCTCGCGTGCTCCACGTGCGCTCGTCACTTCGTTCATGTACATTCGAGATAAGTGAATCCCGCTTACGTGTGAGTTATATGTACAAGCCGCTTCGTTAATTACAAGCGCCGCTAATCGTCGTTCTCTTTTACAAGCTTTATTTACGATTGCATTGCGTGGTGACCACTATCACTTTTATAGTTGCGGCTCAAATTTTAAAATGTAGCTGCATAGTTTATTGTTACTAATGTCGTTTGTTTAGTAACATTTCATAGTCATATTCAGCGAATTGTACAGAAGCAAAATTCTTTCTGATATTATATGATCATTGCAGTTCTAGAGCTCATTTAAGATATATGTTCAGATATGGCTATAACCCATTAGCGGGCCATTACTCTTCAACGCGTCTTTTCTCTCAACTGAGGCTTGGATCATACTTCATCTCACTGCTTTAGTGCGAATTGGTAGAAGATGTAAAATATTTATGCTCCGTGTTATGTGGTTTGTATGATGATTCTGAGCACTCATAATTGTCATTGGATTGCTCAGGCAAGCGGGCTTTTCACGATGGACTCTGTTATCAACCTCGTATTTTCATCATCGTCACACCAGAACGAAATGAAAGTCTACTGCAACAACTTATTTTGATGTGACGGTTTTATGCTTTCCAGATAAGTACAAAAATAAAATAATTATCAGCGTTTGAAAGGCTAGTTTCAAGTCAGTGATAGAATCTGTCATCTTTAACTTCAACATGTCCACTGAATGGTTTTAGAATAGTTTCCTACTAGACGCTATTTTTTAATTGAAACGCATGAGAAGCCATACAAAGAAAGTAAGAGGAAAACTCGGTCAAGTATGACTTAACCCCGCACACTGTCAGCTATTTTTGTTTCAAAAGTAAACGAAGAAAGGATCTGTTTCGTTTATTTCAATCGCTTATTTCGGTTGAGTGGTATTGAATTACATGAGGGATATTGTAGATATTGAGATCAACAGTATATTGTGTTTGCTCTTTTTATGAAATAATGTTATTTTCGTAACTACTTTTTTCAATAAATACTTAAGCTTAACTTAGCAATGGCATAATTGTTTTACTTATCGTGTGAGTTTTTATTCGGAACAATCTGTAATTATTCAGTGCAAAATATTTGCAGGGTGAATTATATTTTCCGATTTCGAGGAGAACAGATAACAAGCCGCACGCACTGTTTTAAAACAACGCGATAAGGGTTAACTATTTCGTAACCGTTTCGAGGATTATAATTAGCTGAAGGGCACTCGACGCCGGGCACAAGAGGCTCGGGACACGTGGCATCCTTGGCGGGTGAGATGGGGTGAGGTGGGATGAGATAGAGTGAGGTGGGGAGAAGCAAAGTGGGGTGTAAGTGTGGCCTACTTTCTCTCGGTCGCTGACCGTACGCGACCTTCGAGCTGCACTGATCGAAAAAACTACGCCCATAGATGTATCGCGTTGCGTAATCTTCTTCGTCGACCGTTTGTCGGAGCTTCCGTATCGCCATTTCAGAATTATTCGGCGACGCCGGCGTTGTATTTTTGTCCAAGGACACGTTGCAACACTTTGGAGGTATACGTTCGAGCGGAGGTTTCAAATTGTGCAACGTTTTGTTTAGATCGAATCTATTGTTAAATTTGCGTTCGTTATTTTGTCGACTTTAGACAAAATATCTTCTTGAGATAAGCATTGTCAGGGTCTCGTGAACGAAACTAAACTTACTGATTTTTATGAAGACGATTCATCGCAATCAAATCGTATCAACAGACAGAGATTACAGAATAGTAATGGGTAGAATTTACGAATGATTCGCATAGGCTACATGACACCAGAAGTAACGAAACCACTTCTCGCTCGTTTGCGCTGCAAACCGATCAATTCCTATACAACAGCACTCGAATCTATACATAGGCTACCTAAGACCTCGGCAGCCGATTGCATCACGCGGCTAGAAAGATCGGTCCCCACCAGTGATATGGCAAAGGACGCGAAGTGAAATAGAGATCGTCCTCGAAGCGAGAGCGGTGCACGCGTTGCACTAGTCATTGTGCGGTTGCAGTTCGCACGCACGGCCGTCTGAGTGACCTAATAGTGGCTGGAGGGAGGGACCGGGAAGCGCGCGGGGCGGGCGACTGCCGCTCGTGCGGTAGGTCGGGCTCACTGCGCGCGCCCGCCGAACGCCACGCGCCGCTAGTGGAAAACTTTCTTCAACACTTTTCCTCGCGTAAACAAAACCGCGCAATAATTCTATCCCGCGCGGTACCGCGAACGCGTCCTGGCTGGTGACGCTCGATCACTCGCCTTCTCGCCGCGTCACGCCCGCGTTACAGTGACAGTTTTTTGGGGTGAATTTTTGGATTTCAATGACTTATCGCTACGTTGTTGTGCCCGTTTGTGCGATGTAAACTGCGACACGGCAGAGGGTAAAGACTACGCATATGGATTTAGTAATAAAAAGTCGGTAAAGTTTCTAACTTATCGGTATGTTTCAGTGTAATAATTAATTTGCGTAATATTTAGAAAAATCCCATTCATACGCTTTTGCCCTTAAACCTTCGATATCGACGTCGCTTAGCGTAAACGTGTACATTACAATTTTTTTATGAAGTGATTGTGAAGTGATCTATTTATTTTCTAATCATTAGTTAGTGCATTAGAAATTTGCAATAGAACTAGTGTATGACGTAGAGCCCTTTGTGGTGCGGCGCAAGCGCAACGCTTCCGGGCGCCGCATCTGCGCGCGCGCCGCTTTCACTTTCTCCTCGCACGCACCGCATCTCGCGCCGCGCCGCTGCCGCGACCCGTGCCCACGTTTCCAACGCTTTTCATTATTCTCCACGCATTTCCGTATTCCGCGGTATTATATAAATTTCCGCTAATCGGTTATAATTTTACAATTCGAAACCACCCGTAAAATACGCGTTTGTGGTTAATTATATATCCATGTGACGTTCCAGTGATTGTATTCGCATAGTAGATTAGTTTACTATGCTGAGCCGCAAAGCGCTCACGTCGTGACGCAACCGGCTAATCTAGTCGGCGGCGGCGGGAAGTGCAGTGTCGCGTCCCTGCGTCGCGCCCCGCGCCTTCTAACTGCGACCACGCCGCGCGGTCGTTGACATTTCACCTAGTTTCTATTTGTCGCTTCTGAAAAGTCCACGGTGCTCTTTTTCTTTTGTTTTGAGACGAGAATCTTGTCTGTTGGTTGATCGTGCTCCGTGTGCCCGCAGGCGAGTCGGCAGCCGACACCAGCACGTCGTCGCCGGACCCGGGCCCGCCCTCGCCGCGCATGGCCGAGGCGGGCTGCAGCACGCCGCCGCACCCGCCGCCCGTGTTCGACGGCGGTGGCTCGCCCTTGCCCTCGCCGTCCTGCCACCCCACCGTCATCCGCTCCGCGCCGCCCTACTCCGTCATCAAGTTTGAAGGAGCGGCTCCGTCAGTCAAGGTTGAAAACTCTTCGTCGAGCGTCAAGCACGAGTCGTCGCAATCGTCGCAGCTCTCCTCCGTGAAGGTCGAAGGACCCCCGCAGGAGCCGCCCCAACCTCAACCCTATAGGCCCCGCATCGTCCCACCGCCGTCGCCGGGGTCCCACGCCGCACACTCGCCGGGACACTGGCCGCCCACGGCTTGCATCAACGGCGTCAAGCCCGAGCTAATCGGAGGACACTTCCCACCGCAACCGGTCGAGCCCAAAGGAGGTAACAGAGGTTCGCAATGGAGGGGCGCGCCCGCCGTCATTATGGGCGAGTCGGGCGGAGTGCGCACGATGTTCTGGACGCTCCCGGCGCCGGCGACCAGTGGAGAGCCCGCAGCCAGCGCGTCTCACGCGCCCGCCCCGCCTGCGCCGGATCCGGCTACGTGCAGTGAGGAATCGGCCGCAAGACTGTTACTGAACCTGGGCGGTGAATTGAGGAGGCCTCGTGGGCCACCTCTGAACATGGAGTTGCTATGGGCCGGTGACGTATCACAGCTGCCCGCTCATCAGCAAATGCATGCTCTAAATCTAAGCGCAGCGGCTGGAAGCGTCTCGGGTGTGCCGGGAGTGGCCAGCGCGAGCTCGCTATCGATGCCGCGGCCCGAGCTACGAACTTATGCACCTGAGGCCGAGCGGGATGAAGACGAACAACCGATGATCTGTATGATATGTGAAGACAAAGCGACCGGTCTACATTACGGAATCATCACGTGTGAAGGCTGCAAGGGTTTCTTCAAGCGAACTGTTCAGAATCGGCGCGTCTACACCTGTGTCGCCGACGGTGGATGTGAAATAACAAAAGCGCAAAGAAATAGATGCCAGTATTGCAGATTTAAAAAGTGCATTGAACAGGGGATGGTATTGCAAGGTTGGTATATTTATAATTGATTTTCTCGTGTGATAGCGGTATTTCATATTGTATTCTTGTATTCTTTGTTATAGCCGTTCGAGAAGACCGTATGCCGGGTGGACGGAACAGTGGTGCAGTTTATAATCTATATAAAGTTAAATACAAAAAACACAAGAAGGCCAATACGAAGGCAGCGACGACGACCAGCCGAGCGTCTCCGCCTGAAAAGCCCAAGGAGCCACTGCCCCCCCTCCCACCGCACCTCGTCAATGGGACCATACTTAAGACTGCCCTTACCAATCCTAGTGAGGTAAGACGCACCAAAATGAGGATGGATTTGAGCGAACATTCAATGCTTTCAAACGATTCACCCATGCCTATTTTGCCTCAGGTCGTACATTTGAGAGCAAGACTGGAAAGCGCTGTGTCGTCGTCTCGAGATCGTGCGGTACCACTAGAAAGGGCACTTCACATGATCCGAGCGCTTATCGACTGCGACGCTATGGAGGACATCGCGACCGTTCGCCACTTGCCAGATCTTCTCCACGACACCTCAGAGATAGGTGATAAACTTTGTAAAATCGGTGACTCCATAGTGCACAAAATGGTCGCTTGGACGAAAAAGTTACCCTTTATCATGGAAATACCCATGGAAATCCATTCAAAGTTGTTGATGGAAAAATGGCACGAGATCTCAGTATTAACAACAGCAGCCTACCAGGCGATGCACGGAAAACTAGCGCATGCGCCTCCCTCTTCGGACCATGAACATGATTTCGCTCAAGAGGTAATACACGTTTATTCATTGTTATGAAAACTAACCCGAGAATAACAGTAACGTTTGTGGCAATCACTATAACAACCCGCTATTTGAATAAATACTAAACGTAAGTTCCACTAAAGTCCAATAAATCCTTGTAAATAACAACCATAACGTAGCTAGCACAGAATCCAGATACTCTTCCTAGTTAACATAGAAAGTGTTGAGTAAAACCGCACGTAGCAAAGTATCTATGTAGGCAAGTTGGTACTTGAAACGGTAAAAGGTTGTAACTAATCCTAGACGGGAGTACAGGTCACATTCGCTCCAGAGACTTCCGCCATATGCAGCGGCGGTTACGTGATCATCTTGCGTAACAGATAGAAAGTCGCCGTCTCTAGCTGCACTCAGACGATGCATAACCGCCTATTGAAATAGTAAAATGCAATATATTGCCGCTTCTAACAGCAATGTACGTATTGTAATGTATTTGCGCACACTAATCGTCAGCCGTCACTCAAATAGCGTGCAGGTTTTAATAATTTTAGGGTTAACGTTTGTAATTTTTAAACGGAACCTTTACACGCGTTGCATATTAATCCATTTATTTTTCATAGTAACCGATGCAAGTATGCACTATAAATGCTGTCAAAGTATTCAATCGCCAAAATTAAAAGTAATAATTGACTATCGTTGCAAAAGCTTAAGTAGCATCTGCAATTCTGTGTTGCACGCTACGGTTGCAATTTTAAGGTGCATAGGTAAGATTGAATAGCAAAAACTGCAACGAATCGCACATCATTACTCACGCGCAGGGAATTGCACGTATTCTGCATTTATTGCATAAACGAGGCGGTAACAGTGAAACGTATTTTCATTGTCTAGAGCATTTCCTCCTTGCTTATGTATTCATGGTTGCATAAAATCTAAGCGCATTCTTAATTCAAAGATAACTGTAGCTATTAGGCGATCGTCAGTATAGCAAATTTTAAAACGTGCGTCATTTTTTCACACAGCTCTGAATTGATTCCTATCGACTATTTCTTCTCGTGTTGTACACTAATCGATAATTTGTAAAGATTAACTTTTTATAATAAACAATGTTAACACAGTTACCATAAGTAGTGTTAAATTAATTGTATTAATATTATTTTCAAGAAAACTAAAAATGCTGAGTGTGTCGTTAAACAAATAATACATATTGAGTGTTTATTTCACATCACTTTCATATCACCAATACCGGTTTTTATAGCGACCTGTGAATTGTTTCTCTCAATGTAATCACGTAATGCAGAATATCTACTCTGCATTCTCTGCATTAATAATGATCACTCATCTTTGTAAGGAAGTTTCTTTAGTTATATTAATATAAGTTGCAGTTAACTGTTAATTTAAATTAAAAACCTGATAATGCAATCTGCACATTAATCTATAATCACTGTATGCAGAGTATCTACCAGTTACAGATGAATGTACAGATTACATTTTCAAGTTTTTAATTTAAATTGATCTTTAACTTAAACATAAAATAATGAAACTACTTAACAAAGATGCGTAATTATTATGAATGCAGAGTAGAAACAATGACCCAGGTCGTTAAAAACAAATGCTAACGTGTCCCCCTCTCGACTTCGATCAGGTGAACGCCAACCTGAAAACCCTGCAGAACTGCCTCACGTCGCTCATGGGGCGCCCCATCACGCTGGAGCAGCTGCGCTTAGACGTGGGGCTGGTGGTGGAGAAGATGACACAGATCACGTGCGTTTTCAGGCGCATCCAACTCCGGATGGAGGAATACGTGTGCCTCAAAGTGTACATTTTGTTAAACCAAGGTCAGTGACTTGACATTGTAATGCCTGATTTCACCATCCACCCCTATGTTATTTGGGACCCCTAAGTTTTAATAGACCGTAATTCTATTTAGGGGTAACAGGGGGTTTACTTCTATTTTACCAATAATAAGGAGTCACTTACTTAAGGGTTCCCTATATTTAAGAGGTCAAATAATGCTACCATAAATCGTTTCGAAAGTGGAATTTTAGTTGGTAAACATTGACGTCAAATTTCTTAACAAAATTGTGCTAGCTGATAAGGGCTGATAACCTATAGTACTGGGCAATTAAGTCTGTTATTTGGGCTATCTAAACTAAGTGAATCGGAACATTTCCTTGTTATCAAAACAATATTTTGTTATTCATGGGAAGATAAATTTAAAATTCGGTTTTAATTTATATGCAACTTGATAACTTTTGATCGTTGACTTGCTTTTACATTTGATTGTTAGTTATTCTCATTATAGAAATGGATTTAGTACGTTAATTGTTTTGTCAGTGTTCATAGGCGATGGCGAACACAGTATCATCAGGCCTGCCTGCTTTTTCGTTATGCTTTTCACATGGGATTAGCTTTTGGTCTAGGGGGGCAAATCTGAAACAGTTTCTATAGGTAATCATTAACAAATCCTTTTATCCCATTCGTGGTATGAATGAAGTGTATAGGGTACAGGTTGGACCTCTCGGTACGTCCATGGGTGTGCAGAAAACTGTTTCAATCGAAACGCAAACTAAGTTATTGTGGCATCGCCATACCGCCGATGCTCTGGTGTGTTTAGACAAAAAAAAACTGTTGTGGGATATTTAAGGTTGGGAAAGGACTTACCAAAAGGCCTGGTATTATTTGCATAACAACTGTCTTTAATTCCTGATTCGAAATTTTTACTTCTTCTTCTGCCTTGAGGGTTCCTAGGAGATCTCCTGTTACCTATGCCACCAGCTGGTAGTAATTTTGGGGTCTCCTTCACGTTAGTTGCTGACTTTTAATTTAATTAGATGTTGTGCCGGTCGGCATTGACTCAACACTTTTAGATTTTAACTTTTGGTAGTGGGAAGGATATGTCAGTGTTGACAGTGTGAATAATGTAAAAAATACTACGATATAAATACATTTGAATACTGGCTTTTACAACTGTTTTTGAAATTAAATTAGTGGACATTTATAATATCTTCATAGTAAGTACAGTCTAAGATAGAACGTACGATTATATAATAATTGAGTGGCTACAACTCATCCGAGTAGATGGCAACTCCGGTGCAGCGATCGCTTCATTACTCTTGGATGTCACTCGGCTTGGCTAATCCACTTATAGATGAGTCGGGGTGCACCGCCCTGCTCCATCTAGGTCACTTACAATTACCGGCAAGGCAATGTACGTGCTTTAAACATTCTCCAGTACACGGCTCGGTTCAGAACGTACTTCGTAGATTTTTATTGATCTAAAAATATTGTGAGTCAGTGGACATTTTTATAGGTGAAATTTAGTTTTAGTGTACG
>DWLO01001241.1:0-15688 GCA_018245335.1 Dalla quadristriga
CACCCCTACCCTACTTCTTACATATTATTCTTGTTTGCCTTTCAATGGTTGTCTGGAAGAGATCGCTCTTTAGTGATGAGACCGCCAATTGTACGAACTTTACTTTGTGAATTTATTTCTGTGCCTTATTCTGGCGTGCAATAAAGGAATTTTGTATTGTATTGTATTGTAATCATACGAGGCGACTCCATCCATCCATCCACCAGCCTTTAGAGGTCCACTGCCAGACATAGGCCTCCCCTAATCGACGCCACTCCGACCGGTCCTGTGTCTGAATCCAGCGGTTTCCCGCTATTTTCTTCAGGTCATCAGTCCATCATCATTTGACGACTCCGTGGCGCGTTGGTCAGTGACCCTGTCTGACGAGCCGTGGGTGCCGGGTTCGATCCCCGGCTGGGGCAAACATTTATTTGGCAGATTAATATTTTTAATCGAGTCTTGGGCGGTAAATTGTGTTTATTGTCCCCCTGACTTTTCTGGAATATTAAATAACTCGCTATAACGAACAAAATATCGTGAGAAAACTTGCATACCAAAGAGTTCTCCATAATGTTTTCAGGGGCGGTTGAAGTCTACAACCAACACATGGCTAGCGTGGTGAACTATGGGTCTAAACCTTTCTCATTCTGTAGTAATCAAGTGATAGGGTGTCATGGATGGATACTCACATAGTCGTGCTAGGACTAGGATTCCTGTTTTAAGGGTGGCTGACACAGTTGATATCACGAATCACGAGCGACCAAGAACTGAGAGAAAACATTTATGGTCCTATCTAACATCTGTTCTGTCCCGGGAATCAATTTAAGGGATCCACTGTTCGCCAGTCACGCCGCTGCCAACCCACCACAGAGTCGTCAAATTAAAAAAAAGGGCTCCACTTTAGCATACGAGGACGAAGACACCTAAAAACTAATTAAACTAACTCGGTAGCTTCTTTGTTGTCTGGCTCGACTGGGACTATCAAGACTCAATGCGTATTATATCAGTGTAAGCGAATGATAGTTTATGAACAAACGTGAGCCTATTTATAGGCATATTATAAGAAATATACTTACTACATCTGCAATAGAAGTATCTGTTTGGACTGGTGGTAGAACCGGCTTAAAGTTTGACCGGGGTAACACCCACACATTACCGTGAAGCAATATTTGCATTTCATCGAACTACCTGAAATGGTTGTAGAGTCAACAATGTTGACAATTTGACATACCATCTTAGTTCTCCTAAGAAGCAATACAAAGTGTGACCGAATAAGCCCATGAACGCTTTGAGTTAGTCAGATATGCAGAGGTTACCCAGCTGTTTAATATAACTTTTCCACTATAATATTATAAAGAGGTAAAGTTTGTACTATGAATGTATATTGGGGATCATCTTTGGAACTACAGATCCGATAGTAAAAATTATTTCACTGATAGAAAGCTTCACTATCCACGAGTAACATAGGCTACACTTTGAGCGCGGGCGGAGCCGTGGGCAAAGTCTAGTTGTAGTGTACTGTACGTATGTAGTAGTAAATATTCTATGTAAGTGTTAGTAATATGGTATGTCTGTATAAGTGTTTTAGGATAAGTTATGTTATGTTAATAAAGACATTCTGAGATCGTATGCGTTTGAATTAGCACGTTACCTCATGGCGACCCCGCCATATATATTCGCCTCAGGCGTTCGGTCGTGTCACGAAATTACACATCAAGAAATGTAATTTAAAAATTAAAATAACTTATTCACGAAGAAAAATATGAGTATACCGTTACTATGGATCTTTTCCCGAAGTAAACTTAGGTGAAGAAACCTGGCAGTCCACACGTCATCAACAGGTAATACTGGTAATGGTATTCGCGATATAAACCGGCAGCACACGTGACCTCTGCCGCGGGTTGCCCAAATCTTATTATCGATTCCGGTGATCTTGTACGTGTATGTAAGAGTACGAGCTATTTCACGAACGCCTTTTGCAATTGACGCATTGGTTACGAAGATCCAGGAATAATATTTAAAAACTAATACGATATAGCCGCGCTATGAATATGACGGAAGACTTCGCGGCTTGTTAGATCGTACGACTAAATTAAACAACATAGGGCGTGACATTTTCACGATCGTTATCGTGCTTCGGAGGGCACGTTAAGCCGTCGGTCCTGCATATTCTCATTGGAGCCTAAAGCGGAGGTTTGTGAGGTAAAGGCGGCTTTCGAGCGGGCTGACAACTTTCGACCTCCGGGATGGATTCCCCTTCACCAAATCGTATTGGAACAGCGTGGATGATTGCGCCCCAGGACTCCTCAATTGTAAAAAAAGAAACGTGCCTTGCCCTGCGGGCTGCGAGTGGGCTGCTATTTGGCGTAACTAAAACACAATATATTTTGTAGACATAGCTTGGTAGGGATAGATGGAATAGAGGAGTAGGAGTTTGGATTCAAGAGGTTGAATAAAATGTGGAAAATTAACGTTTCTCGGCCAGTGACACATTGTAGGTGTATTAGGTGTACTTGAATACGGTGACCGGGGTAATACCGCCGCCACACCCCAACCCATATTCCGAGAAACAGTTGTTGCGCTCCGAACTGATAGTTGAGGGTGCTGGCATACTCTTGTGACCATCTCTGTCCTGAGGAGTTGGAACGCTTTTGTAACCTGTCAATAATTGACGACTCTGTGGAGCGTTGGTCAGTGATCCTGTCTGACGACCTGAGAGTCCCGGGTTCGAACCCCGGCCGGGGCAGACATTTATTTGGCAGATAAATTGCACTCGGGTCTTGGGCGTTAAATTGTGTTTTTTTCTGTGTGTGTCCGCCACCCAAAACATAGGGAATCCTAGTGGGGGGTGTGAGTGTGTAAGCGTTTAGCGTTTATAATAATGACAGTCACTAATTTCTATAGTCTAGATTGCTTGCTCATTTGCTCGACATGCTCATTTGCGACTTTCTTCAATAAAATACGTATTAAATAATACTTTTTTTTAAATACTTACAGCATTCAAATAATTATTAACTTTTTTTTCATTTATTCACTCACTCACACCGTGAACGTCGGTGGCCCGTCTGACTGTACCTCAGCCATTCGTTTATCTTTATTATTAAATTTGTTTCAAGACTTACGCCGTGACACCTGAGTTTATCTAGAATATTTACCAAAAATCACATTACACGATGGGACATTATCATTTTATCATACGAGAGCGTTATCTAGTTGTCTGAAGGTTAGAAGCATAACGCATTATCACTAATATAATAATCAGATTTCAAGATAGATTTTAAAACTATCCTACTAATATTGAAAATGTGAAGATTGTGAGGATGGCTGGAAGTTTGTTGAGGGAAAAGAACACAGGCTTCGTAAAAAAACTACTACTAACTAACAACTAACACAAACAATAAAACTATTAACTAACACAAACAGTCCTATTACTAACAAATAGTAACCAATATTCCTATTGGCACCTAATACTAACAGGACTAAAACTAACACTTAGTTTGATACAGATGTCCATGGGTGGCAGCGGATGCCCGTTTTCTGTTCTAATCACATAAAAAAAACAGGGAACTAGTTAGGTTCCAAGATAAAAAATATAAAATATTTTACTGCTCTTAATGTTACTTAAAGTAGAGTATCAAAGGCGGTTTTGAATCAAGTAACAAAAAGAAATAGTATCATAAAATTTAATACAGCACGGGTCGTTTAACTGCTGTAGCCGCAAAATTACCCCGTATTCGCGTGAGCTGCATTATTATGTCGCCGTAGGCGCTTCCATTTTAGCGTTCAGAAAAAAATAAGGTTGTCGATCGACATCAGACGAGCCACTAGCTTCGGTGCTCTATTGGAGTGGTGCGGGGGTGTGGGGCAGGGGGGCACAGCTGCGCAGGCGCAGGTTGTCAGTGTCTGCGTGAGATTTATATGTGCTAATGTGTGCTTAGGGTTGTACACCTTGCACGCAACGGGACCCTGCCCCGAGCAGGTAGAAACGTCGTCGGCTGACACGATTTAGGACGGATATCGCGTGGCGAATATGGATTTTCAATGTCTAACAATGTAAGAAGCGGATCTGAGGCTGTTGCTTCGCGGAAATGCAGACAGATTCGTAAAATTGCATACGAAATACCTCGGACCTTTGTAAATTTTAACCATTTTATGTGGATGAAGATTTGTCGATGAATAAGTAATTAACGAGATGTTATACGTAACAGTGATGGCGTTATATAAACACTATAGTGTCCCGCTGGTCGAAATTCGACCATAATCAGTATCAAAGAAATAAAATAAACAAGAATTGGCATGCTTAATAATTTTTTATTTATTTATTAGACTAAAGATTGTCAACAGTCACCAAACAAAACAAAAAGGTTAGTTAACTCTTACGTCTTTTCCTATTTATACATTTATAGATAACATTAATAGTGATCTTACAACATGATTGCCACTGAAGATGAATATTTTATTCCTTCAACGGTAGGTAGGTATACTACTGCCACGGTTTACCAAAAACCTTTATAGGTACTGGGCCCAGCCCACCAATCGAATTTCGAATACATTAGGAAGTTAAACCTATATACGTAAGATTTGCACCCCTCCATTTAAAAAAAATTGCACGAATATAACTAATTATTAGTAATTTCCATATTATGTATCACAGATTATGTACCTTAACAACTTTCAACTTCAACTTCAACGACTGCAAAAGCTATCACAGAATTTTGATGATCATCAGTGCTTTGTGATAAATACAATTTAAATAGCAGGGATATTATATTAATAATGGAATGGATGGCATTGTAGTAATGGCAATTGGCATTTGAGTAAATCTGGCGTGGCTGGAACAGGTTCCGCTGGTATTGCTAGTAAGATGTAAACTCCATTTTAAAAAGGAAATTTTCTTAAAAAACAGATTATTTGCGATGAATACTGCTAACCGTGACGAATAGCATTTTGAGTCCACACACTCCAAATTTTTTGCAACGAACGAATACATTAAAAACAGATGTTTAACTCAGAATGTTCTCATCTGTTTTTATGTACCCGTACGGTACCCTTTTGGTAGTGTTGTGACCGAGTTGACGAAAGATTTAAACAAGAAGTTTTATTATGTTAAATCATTTTATTCGCAAAGCTTTCTTTCAATTTCGAAAGATAACCCATTGGCAAGATGGTAAAATATCGATTTTAATAGTTGAAACATAAGTACATATCAACGAGTATGCTAATAGTCACATGTCGCTTCATAGGGACATTGTGCTAGTTCTCGACCAAGTAGTGGATTGACCAAGTTAAAAAGGCAAAATAAGTCCTGGTTACAAATAATGTGATGACATTACGTTTATATTGTACATCTAATAAACCTTTTATCAATTTATATATCAAACCCGTTCCGGTTGATGATCATTCGTGCGTTTTTCGTGTTCATAATAAAGTAATAAAATAAACACATAGGTCATAAATAAAGACAAGAAATCGAAATTCATTACTGACCACTCCAGTATCTACTCTAGTAAGTAATTATCTATAGTTAAAATATTATTTAACTTTTTTTTTGCTCGTTTGGTAGATCTCACAAAAATAAAAAAATAATCATACCTGGGCGACTGGATTTCTATGAGGTCGCTACATGAAAAAGTTGTCAATCGGTCCAGAATTGGCACTAGTCTTCAGACTGGCACACTTACCCTACCAAGCTGGCACAGTAACAATTCAGTCCAAGTTCTAAATATAGTACAAAATAAAACAACTGTCGCTTGCCCTTCATTCAACGGATTATGATTTCAAATTTCTACCTAATGTTAGTGAAAATAACGCCCATTTTTGAATAAATGAAACTGACAGTGTAATTGGTTGTCGCCGTCGTATGCGTAGGCGCACCAGAATTTTTAATTATGAATTAATTAGTAACGATCAACATTACAAACTAAGCCTATACGTTGTTAGACCAGCCACGGTTAACAGAAAGAAGCCTATGAAACAAACGGACCTGATGGATTAATTATGTTTAGAAAAAAAAGTTATTTAATTTTTTTATGCAATTATGTTTTCTCTGTGTTAGACTTACTTATGTCTGTTTAAATGTGTTTCATAATTTTTTTTTATTTAGTTTGTATAATCTCATAAATACCTCCTGGTGTAGGTATGCCATAGAGTAAGTGTCCGCACGGTACACATTATAAATCAGGCCCAGTATATATATAAACAATATGCAGCAAAAGGCAATAATGTATGCATTGCGGCACAGAGTCGGGTTCGACGACTCTCCGATAATAATATAAAACGACTTCCTATCAGGACACCACGCAATGTAGAGTCATTTATCATTCCCTTACTCTACCTAAATAAAAATATTGTATAAAATTGTTTCAAGCACAGAAGATAAAAACAAAAACATATTAATTTTACGTTATACTGGTATAACCACAATAATAACACTGAAAAGTTGATAGTATTATCAGTAACATGAATTTAAAAGTACTTACAGTAATTATTTAATTGAAATTACCAAAAATATAACCTAAAAGATCATTTATATTAATTTGTATTACGAGTAGGTACAAGCCAGTACGTACTGACAGACAACATACATACTGAATGAGCTAAGGGTTTTTATCTGTTCTGATCAACACGTCGGAGGAATACAAATTCAAACGTTTGTTCAAGGGCTGGCTGATAACACATGAATTTAAGTATTCTTTTCACGAAGACATTACTACACATTATTATGCGTGAATGAACAGGTATTCACTAGACTAAGGATTATCAATTATCTAATTCATTCTACTTAGTTGCTGTAGCTTTATACAAATTAAACTAGTCGTAACATGCTACATTGTTCTATAAAACGCATTAAAAGTGTTCAGTAAATGTACAAGACAAGCATTACAGCAGAGCTGTGCAAACATTCTACGAATAAATATGGTTTACCGTGTTCCTTTTGTGAACGTAATAACTACACTTTTGCTTTTCGTTTGCATGTCTTTAAAACATATAGCGTGTTCTTATGGGGGTGATCCGAAACTATTGATTCTAAAGTTATGTAAAAAGATGGAAAGCAATTTTAGATTAAGGGCCGATTTTTCAATTCTCAGATAAAATGCAAAAACGCAAAATAAGGTAATAACTAACCTAATACACAGTAATAGTTATCAGCATCTGTCACTATATCTTGAATAACGGGCTATCTGGCCGTCAAAGGGGCAGACAAAGTTACACCTCAGGTAGTCGACTTATTCGTCAAACAAAGCCTATCTGACGATTGAATAATTCAATATTTTGCTATCTATTCAATAAATGCTATCTGTGTGTTTATCTGAGGATTGTTTATCTGACGAAAGTCTGCCCTAAATCAAATAAAGGTAAATGCGTTACCTGACTATCGCGCTTGCTCTTAGGACCTATGACCAGCGTCACACGTTTCGTTTAGTCGCTGAAGAAACATGGTCTTGTCTGCACGCAATACGACAACTTAGCGGAATTTATCGCGCTACTAGCAGTTACCGCTCATTATAAGTACCTGTTGTTGGTTATTAATTAAGTGTGCGCGATACAAGAATTGTAATTATGTGGGTGCGAATAGCTAGTCTATTTTTCTCTAGCGCGATCGATGAGCTTACCATATCCTCCTATTTTCATTTACCATTTAGAATAATATAAATATAGTCTTTATTATATTTCACAAGCGATGATATAACTTCAGCCTCCTTCTCGATGGGTCCGGGTCTCAAATCCCAGGCCTACTGGCTACAACTACGGCCTACCTACAACTTTTCTAAGTAATGTGGGCAATCGAATATCATCTGCTTTCGGTGAAGGATAACATCGTGAGGAAACCAGCTTGCCCGAGAGTTCTCCACAATGTTCTCAAAGGCGTATAAAGTCTGCCAATCCGCACTTGGCCAGCGTGGTCTTACACTTCACCGTGTTCCGTGTTCCGTTGATGACGATGATGATATATAGAATATTTCACAAGCTTATATTATATACACACGATCTAAGTACACAAGATACGGAAACAAAAGTAGAATCCCCTTATAATGACATCGAAGGGAAATGACAATTACGTCATAATAAGCGGACGTCATACCTCATACAAACAGGTTGATGGAAAAAAATTCGAAGCAAAAACTAGCCACCCGAAACGCGCATTGCTCGTCGTAGTGGAAGGGTGGCAGGGGTCCGGGAGTCGAGCGAAAATATTAGGAACGAATAAAAACGAATAAATGTCGAACAATTCATGTCGGTTACTATAACCGGACTTATTCTCAAAAATAGCGATTCTCAGCGATCAGCGACTATAAGCGAAGTCCTTATATTCGAACTTTGTTTCATAGAAGAATGTAAATTAGCACCACAAACACGTCATATTAAGCGACACCATAGACCTAGTAAGAAGACGCATAAGTAAAACATTATTTGACTTAGTGTTGTTAGTGGAAGTAATTAAATGGTTATAGAACACAAGGATCTAAAGTAGTGGGTGCTAGATTGTATTATTATAATCAATATAAAGTACAATCTAGTAAAAAAAAAAAAAAAAGAGCTATCCTATTCGAATGATGTACTTCATCGGAGCCGTAGTCCAAGAACTTAGGAATACTGAATAAAGTAACCAAGTACTTCACTGCGGAGCCGAACGCTTCCTTCTGCTCTGTAATAAGTGATCAAACGAACTTCTTAAGTAAAGTTCGTTCAATATTATATGAGTCACCTCACACGAGGATATAATACTGGAGTACCTACTGCACCCACCACTGGGAAGAAGTGCCATCACAGACTACAAACTTTACCATTGACTCTATACAAAACCCGTGCTGCGAATCGTCAACAAATCCAGGATCACGTATAAGAACATCTTAGAGCTTAAGACGCACTGGTGAATCCTCTGGTGTTGCTCTTGTACATTACCACTTATTTACAAATGGCCCGGCCGCCTGTACATAAGCCCTTACCCTGAGGCATAATTAAATTCGGCTATGTTCGAGTTAAACACAGAACCACTTTTTAAAGTCGGCGAACCACGACTCCTATCCGTAACCGTTGTTTCACACATTAGTCACGACGACTACGCCGGCGCGGTGGAGTTATGATTGCGCGCGGGGTGCTGCGCTAAATATAGCGCGCTGCAACAGGTGGCCTGCTCCCCATCCTCCACGACTCCACGCCCACGCGAGCCACTTTGTAGGACTTGGATGTGCATGCGAAACCTACCTAACATTGCTCTGGTTTGGACTTTGGCTGCAACCCATAGTACAACTACAGGGCACGGGTCTGTCCTCACAACCGAGGACTAAAGCGTACTTCACCACGTTACTCGAATGCGGATGGGTGGAGGGGTTAGGGACTAACCCGAGTGTCGGAACTTTTAGGGCCGCCCGAAGGCCTCACGCTTCATATCCTCAACAGCCTATAATAGTCCACTGCTAAACTAAATGCCTCTCCCAAGAATAGGAGAATTTGCCCATAATCACCATTGGTGATCGCAGTAGATGGAAGTTCCTGCACAGAGGACGCTGCTGCTCGTTCCCCGTTAAAATTCCCTTAGTCGCCTCGTATGACACCCGCGGGAAGAACCGGGGTGGTGACAATTGTATTGTGTTCTGCCGTCAACACGCGGCCGCACGCTTAACGAATGATAACTGTCGATAACAACCTGGACTTATCGTGCCCTCCGACGCACGGTACACAGTAGTACGGAAAAAGCACTCCCAAACACTCCCAAGTTATTAAATAATAACGTGAACATACATATTTAAGCGGCAGTTACTATACTACCTTTTCAAAAATAAGAAAAATCGGCGGACGGATATGTACACCGACCAATCACATTTTAACTAAAGTAATCTAGGGGTATTTACGTAACGTTCGCAGTACACTCGATAGCGTGATTCAGAAACTGGTACAGCGCCATCTAGTTGTCTATAATAAACTTGGTTCTTTCGGGGTGCTACTACCGTTACACCCATGTCTGCCGCGGAATTTAGTTTTTTTATTTTATCTTGCCAATAAATAAAATTGGAGTGTCTGTGATATTAAAATTAAGGTCAATAATTAAATTATTCATATTAATATTCAACCCCTTAGAGGGTGAAATATGAATTATTCCAAAACTAATTAAATAAAAAAAAATCTTCATGCTCAAATGCAGACATGCTATGTCAGACTCTGACACACATGGTATGTCAGATATTCTTAGCATTCTGAAATCTGTCAATAATTTAGTTTTATTCCCTTTCATTGCCCTTTCCTTATAAAATATTAAATATATATCAAATGTTTAATCATAACCGTTGTTTTAAAAAATTTGAAACCAATCGGCTGTCATTTCTATGTTTTTCCATACAAACTTTGATCCCAAATCCCCAAGAAACCCTTGTTTTCCAGGATTTCAAATAGCCCAAATGTTAATCTGCAGTATAAGTTATTACTATAACAAAGTAACATGAAGATCCGTTTGGCGGTTTAGGCGTGATGCGCGTACAAAGGGACAAACAAAGACAAAGACTGTACAAAGACTGTACAAAGACAGACAACAAAAAAATTAAAATATATTATTTTGTTCTCTGTATCAATCATAGAACTTTCCATGCATTAATATTTTCAATGTTTAAAAGTTACAGATTTATTATATTATAGATAGATACATTATTATAAATTCCTTTTTAAACTATCGATAAATTAAGCATGCTGTGTCATATAGCCACTGCATCCCATACTGTGACTGGCCTCGAAATGAACTAACCAAAATCCTATAACGAGTCGGCTACGTCTACCAACTATCATAAATGGTACCGCTCTACCACCATTGCCATTGCGTTGCTACACCTAGATACTAGCAAGTCTTAACATCCATCCATTAATCCATTATCTTTTAGAGGTCCACTGCGGGACATAGGCCTTATCCGACGCCACTGCAACCGGTCCTGTGCCCTCTGAATCCAGAGAGAATGCGGACTTTTCAGTTCGCCAGTCCATCTCGTCGAAGTACTGTCTGTGCTTCTTTTTCCGAGTCGTGGACTCCATCCGAAGGCCTTTCCTACTCGGTTATTAGTACTTCGAACGACATGGCCTGCCCATTGCCACTTCAGTTTGCTAACTCTCCAAACTTTTTTGGTAACTTTTATTTATCTACGGACTTCAAAATGGTGAATTCAGTCGCGTCTTAACATACCGACCAAAAACATAATTTTAAATTTTAATTTCCGAAATCACTTTCTCCTTTTTTAAAAATTACGTTACCTTCATTTCTTTCTGTATTTAATTATACACAGTTTTATCCCGACGTACTGAATAGTTTTCCCCTATTGATTTTCTTTAAACATTTGGAAATACCGATCCGATGATTGATACGCAATTATACATGACGTTTCCAATGGAAGCGGAAGAGGATGTTCGTAGTCACTCGTAGTATATTATTTTTAGATGAATCTTTCGAAATTCATTCTTTCTTGAATTTTGAAGCAACTTACATCGTCTCTATAATACACAATATTTTGTAATATAACTACTGTTTCTTAGTACTACCGCTGCGTAGCTTTTTGTGTCGAACTGAGGATCCCATTAACGATCTACTTCAGGACCTCTTGCGGCAAAGCTAGGTTGGTCCAAATAATAATAATGCATATTATTATATTAATACTGTTACAATCGAAAAATGCAATAATTATCGTCTTTCTTATCACATTTAATTGTGGTCAACATAACATATTCATGTTGTAGATAAGTTTTGGTAAACATTTTTCGGCCGATCGCTTGCCTAGCTAACGTCAACATTACTAATAATAAATTCATCTAAAGTGATTTGACCTAGGAACAAACCTCAAAGGTAAATGTACCAATAGACATTCATGTCTGGTGATCCAATATCACGTTAAACGACCCCTAACCACATTTGTGCCAGTACATTGCAACTAACTAATGTTACAAGGGAGTTAACTACTTCTAAGAACCGACTGCCTTTTACACACATGCATTGAGAGTGCATGCACATACCTAAATGTAACTAAACGAATGTAACTGAACGAACTATTATTGTAATAGCGCTCTCAGACATGTACTTGCAAACAATGACTAATTCATTTTTTAAATTGTTTCCCTAGTCAAAAGCTTCGAATTAGGACCCCAAAAATGCTATATGAGTTGCGTCTAGATTCTGCAATGCTTAACAAACGTACTATAATAAATCTTTTGTCTGTGGTATTTCAACCGATTTTTATGTATCTTTGACAAATCGATTTAACATTTTTTTATGTATCTTTAACAGCTAAGAGTACTCCAGAGTAGAGAATAGATTAAAGTAGAGATTTTTCTTTAGCATCTTCTTTTTAGTCTAGTTAAAACTATACAGTGAACTATTGAAGTTCGCATGAGTTGCGATTCTAATGAACTTTAAACTACAGACCAAAGATATTACTCCCACATTTCCAAGAAATCATCGCAAGTGCATTTGTGTTGGTGTTAAAATGCAGTGGCGAGCCATAAATGCTCCGCGTTCCGAAACTTGGCACACGGCACCGTAGAAGTTAAACTTTCATCCATTGAAGAAACTGCAGGAGTATAATTATTATTATCGAAGTACGATTGAGTAGGATTGCATTTGGTTCCATGTATTATTTACCCAACACATACACTACTTTTGCTTACTTTTTGATGTAATTAAAAAGTTGGAATAATAGATTTCAATGCAGTTTTACAATGGTTCTCGACAGCTTCATCTCAATTTTAAAATAGTCAAATTTCGTATTTTAGTATGATCAAACTTTAATTTAAAAAAAAACACCACATATTAAATAAAAATAATATCTTGGAATACTCCTATTTTTCTTCCCAATCTCGGCATAACATGCTATTTGTACACATCTTTAACCACGTTCAGTACGAAGAAAGAAGACTACACACAGTAAACTTTCCAAGAAACCCAATCGCATAATCAGTCACAATTTGCCACAGCAAGTTCTTGGCTAATGTCTCCACTGCGACCCTGAACGGCTCGCTATTTTTAGACTGCAGCCCTTCTTATTTATGGATGTAGACAATAACTCATGCGCTGCTTGGACTTGATTGCAGTACATTTACTTTGTTCCGTTGATTATTATCATACTCCAAAAGTTGCCCGATTGAAAGAAATGCAAACAAATAGCAATGTTTTGTTGCCGATATTATAAATCTTGTGAAGCATTGAGACAGTATTTAGTGTCATATTTTCCCGGTTTCTTTTAAGAAACGCAGATGAACGTATGTTACTGCGATTTCGAAGTTTGCAAGGCAATTTGAGTGTAGAAACTTCGATGGTAGCATTCCGTTTCCCCGGACCTCTCGTTCGATTGGTTCCGTATATCCCTACCAAGCTCATATATACCAATAGTGAAGATTCCATGTGATGAGCACGAGACCTTAAATTGAAGGCCTAGCACACTCTACCATGCTAGTACAATAGAGTCTAGTTACTCGTAGTCTACACGCTAGGCAAAGTAGGGTGCATAGTCACCATAAAGATTGTTCATATATCGCTTAGATGAGTACAGGCCCAGGCGCCAACCATCCTTCACGTTGCTTTCATCAACGCAATTGCATGGAGAAATAATCTTAAATAGGCAAGCATTATTGAAACAAGCATTATACTATAACAATGTACCGAAGATTTAATAATATTAAAAAGCAAGTACAAAATAAGATATTCTTATTGGTATGTCAATGTTTTCCGCTTGCTTTCATAGCCTTTTGCTCCGCAGTCAGATAGCCTGGCTGCTCTTCAGGGTTGTGTGGCCAGAATGATGGCCGGTTAACTGGATCTAACGCTTCATTGGGGTAGAGTTCGGCGAACATTTCCAGGGTCATATCCTCAAACTTCGGCAGAGCTTTAACTTTATCAAGGTCCTTTGTTGTACTGTAAAAAAATCTATCTGTCACTACAAAGATCCAACAAAGTACTTTCGTAGTAAGTACCTACAGTTCATGTTGCATTATTCTCAATGGCATTAAGTATAATGTGGTAGATAAAAAAAATGTACCGACGTTAATTAAAAGCGATGATAGCTTAGTAGTTTAGACTTCAGCCTCCTACTCCAGGTCCGGGGTTCAAATCCCAATAATATGACGTTTCAAGTTATGAACTCTTTAAATAATTGAATTTCATTTGCTTTCGGTGAAAGAAAACTGAGTACGTAAATACAAAAGAGACAAACTACATATTCAGGAAATCTTACGCGTCTATATCCTTCTGAATTTCTCCACAAAATTTCTTGATTTCGGGCTGCAGAGATTTCCATTGCTCGTCAATTTTGGCTGACAACGTGTCACTGGGGTAAGGCACTTTGATCTCGCTGTACGCCGCTTTGAACTTTTCCACCAGTCCTGGTATTGGCACTATTTTACTGTATTCGTCCCAGTTTATCTTAGGTGCTTCAGGAGGATTTGCTTGAACCCTAGAAAAGTAAAAAATCTGTTTATATAATGCCGAATTGCCCAAAAGCACAATAGAGCTCAATTGTGTCAATTTGATAGATGTATTCTGAGTCTTGAGATAATCTAGAGTTTATGTTTCGCTATACAAGTTAGAGGTCCTTCTAATGGGGTCGCGTCAAACTTCGTGGGCGAAGCCGCAGGCAAACTCTAGTTATCTATAAACCTACTTTATTTGCATATTCGTACCAAATTATTGATTGATTTATTGGTAGTTTCAACAAGGTTTCAACATAATAAATATTTATTTTATCTGAATATACTTAGAAATACAGTGACAAGTAATGAATAACACTATAATTTTTAATATAATCTACAATAAGCTGATTAATTACCGTACTTTGTTTAGAACATTCCGTCTTGACATTTAAATAGTCAAAGTAAATTACCTACGCCAGTACGCATCTGCCTTTGCTTTAAATGCAAAATACTTCGCCTTGTCTTCAAGAGGAACCCTTTTCTCCATCTCGACCCAGTTTATGGCAGGTTTTGTAAATCTTTTTGCCATTTTAAATAAGTATACACAGTACTAAGATAAAATAATAATTTAGTTGATCTCAGATTGAATATTGGGAAACAGCAAATGTCACACAGTGCAATTGAATTTTGACATAAATAGTGAGCGTCATTGTTATATTGTCCAGTATTATTTATCATTTATTTGCGATCCTTTTTACAAATTGGTGCCTACTGTATTCTTTGTAGGAACATTATCTTATGGTCAAGAAAATTCAGCTACATTCTACGGATAGTCTTTCATGCGCTGCAAGAACAAGAACCCAAAGTATCGACTTTTTTATGTAATGAGAATAGCAAATGAGCATGAAATCCAACCACTGCCACCCAAGGACATCTGTGACAAACCTCGTATAGGACTGTGCGAGGGATTGTTAGTAAGTTAGTTGTTCCTGTTAGTGTTAGGTGTTAATAGGAATGTTAGTTGCTAAGTATTCGTTAGTAATAGGAATGTGGGAGTTGAGATAAATTAAAGCCTAAACGTTAAGTTAGTGTACCCTCTAGAATCCCTGAAAATTTTAGCAAAATCAGTTTAGCGATTTCGGATTCATATAAATAGCATATTCCATTTCATTAGTGACCTTAATTTTAATATCAAAGACAGGCACACCAATCTATATATCGTCTGTTAAATAGAAGAGTGACATAATTAAATTTTTTAATAAAATTGATACTATTAATAGCTAAAGTCTAATATCAAAGGTATATTATGTGGATAAAATACATTTTTAAAATT
>DWLO01001242.1:0-15686 GCA_018245335.1 Dalla quadristriga
TAGTTTTACAAAAAGCTTACGACCGATGTACAAGAGGCGGTCTTATCGCTAAGTAGCTATTTCCTCCGGATAACTTTAAGGTGAGAAGTTGTCGAAAACATTTATAAAAATTACAGGAATCGAAGGAAAGGAGTAATATTAGATCGAACAAATAGTGGTAAAAAATATTTATCGGAATTTTAAAATTATATTAGTTATTAAGTTCTCATGTAAGCGAATATTATATTCTTAATGGGAATAAAGTTACTTAAACCTAACAAGTTAGGAAGAGCACCTAAGAAGACGAACTAAAGGAGGTAGGTCAGAGTTTATGTTGGTGGTAATGGAGGAGTTTTTTTTAAATGTAGTAACTATAATTTGGCATTCAAGTGCTGATTTACTAATAAAGAATTCGTGAGTGTTTTTCGTGCATTGATTTTAAGTGGGTACGCAGCCTATACTCACGTTGATTTATCGCGATCGCTCGACTAGTTTCGGTCCAATACGTGAGCCTTCCTCCTAATGCTGATAGTGTCAACCATAGCAGCCCGGATTTACATAGGTTTTATATACTCATTGATTTTATTTTGTATTTCTTAATCACAATTTATTTAAGTGGGATTATTTCAAACCACTAACATTGATGTTAAATTTTGTACGAAAACTGTACACCACATTTCCTGAAAACATTAACCGCACAGTCTGTATGGCGAGTAAAGTGGGAAGTCGCTATTGAATAAGTAAGTAGTACTAAAACACGAACTCTCTTACACATTATCAAACAAACAGGTGACAGAGCCTTCCAGAGGATTGGGTCGGAAATTGAGGTCCCAAACATCCAAAGCTTTGGTCAAGATTCCAAGCAGTTCTCAGTCAGGCTGGACTGGGACTGTTATATAGGTATACTGTATCGAAAAGCGATAACTTTTGGGTAGCTTAGATTAACCTGACTATCGTACGTGATCTCAGAATGTGTGACCGTCATCTTTTAATCGCTGACGAAACATGGTCTTGTTAGCAAAATTCATATTTTGGTGGAAAATACGGAAAGAACTAATGCACAAGGTATCTGTTATCATTCTTAAGTACATTTAATACATTGTAGAAAATTGGATATTGTGTAAGACATTGTGTTTAAAAAGTAATTCTTGGGTGAGCGAGATAGATCTACAAGAAAAATACCAGAGCAAAAGGGACAGGTATAGATAGTTCCACTTCCTTACCTAGTTCCACACCTTAGTGGTCTGTTTCGGGTATGGAAAAGAAAGAAACAGAGTACCTATTAGTCTACTCACCTACTACTATTATTGTTTTCTCGTTCGCGTTACAGTTTGTATAACCCTGTCTGAGTGACGCTATCCTCGTTTAACTATCGTATACGAAGCCCAGTTTTTCGAAGAGTATGTCTGACTGTACCGTATCTACCTCATTGCTTTATTGTTTTTATCTAAGGTGGGTAATCAGGTTGTTACCACTTCAAATTAATTACATTTGGGTGACCCTAGTCACAGGTCACAATCAATACTTACACCGAAAGGAAAACGTAAGGTCTTAAATTGCCAACAATATAATACCTTACGCCGGACTTTTGTACGTCTGTAGGCACGAACTGGGCCATTTGTACATATTTAAACAGTGTGAAAAAAAACGCTACCCAAACGCGCCTTACGAGAAATCAAGAAGTTTAACGGGTAAATAATGTATGAGATACCTACGTCAAACGCTGCGCAACGATGTAAGTAAAAATCTGCCCATGTGCGTATCCAGCTTTTGGCCTAGGGGGGCAAATCTGGAATATCCTCTTTGGCCTAGAAGTAGGCTGGGCGAATCTTAAATTTTCTGTAGGTATTTTTACTCTTTATTCCCTTTGTACACAAAAATTTACGTCACGGGCACGCAATCCCACTCATCGCTGCGTTAGTGAGGTGTTAGGAATATAAGTGAGTTAGTATCCTTCAGTAGTAGTAGCAAGTAAGGCGCTTTATTGAAGATCTATACATTCTCACACTTGCAAAGAACTGGAATCGGTTTTAAACCGATTTCTTTCAAACATTGAGTAAGTTCAGTGTCCTAATTACGTAATAGCTTCTGGTTTAAACATCCTTCTCTATCTATCTCATCCGGGTCTAAAACAAATACAAACAACAGCAAATTTCAAGAATACGCCGAGTTAGCCATTACATTATTTTACTACAAAGCTTAGCATGTGACTCCGCCCGCGAAAAACACCCTAATATCCAAAAATAAAAAAGTGAATTTTTCAGATTAATAAATAATCTATGCAAAAATCACGTCGATCAGTCGCTCTGTCGCAGCATGAAAGAACGACAAACCAACAAACTCACTTTCTCATTTATGATATTAGTCTATATATATATTATATATATTAGTATATATATAGTCTATATATATTTATGATATTTTCCGAAGTAACTCAAAACTCAAATTAGGTACTTTTGTCCTAAGCTCGAGCACTTGTACTAACTGAATGAATGTTATCTACTCTGAATCGTTAGGGATTTGGTCCAATAACGGCCTACCGATCTCTTTTCTGATAATTTTCTTGGATTTTTTTTGCAAGCTGGTATCTAGTAGACGGTAAGACTCAACAATACTCTTCGAGACTTACTTGTGTCGGACGAAGTGACTTTTTACCCGGCTGCGTAAGACGGAGGGTTATGTTTTTCGAATGTTTGTATGTTTTGTATATAAGAATATTAGTTGGTGAGTATTTGTTAGTAATAGGATTGTGGGATTTTTAGTGTGAGATAGCCTTGTTAGTAAATATTAGTAATCGTCTAGTTAGTAACCGTTAGTATTTGTTTTCGTTTATTTGCCGGTGGGACATTGAACTGAACAAGTCATTCATGAATGGAACTAAAACATGTTTGAAAAGTGATCGCAGGCGGATACAAAGAAAACTTCTAACATATTACAACAGCCCATCAAACCATTAAACCATTACTGGATTGTAATTTTCAGTGGTGATGTTTACACAAGAAGCGGGTGCCCGATTAAGCACCACTTCATAATTTACAAGAGACTGGCGGATCAATATGAGCGCACCCAACATTTGCATGTCTAAAACACCCCATGCTCGCTCAGGTTGCTAACTTGATAAGAACTTTCCGAATCACTTAACAACCGTGGTATTATAATCAAGGGCTAATTGACTGGATATTGCTCGGGGATGTTGAGTTTAACAAAGTGTTTAAAGTTTAGTTCGAATAAGGTTTTACACACAGGTGGTACAACGGTTTTTAGTGTGTTTTCAATTCCACTAATTTTCCTTGATTTCCAAACAAATTTTTGAACATGTTGCTTGACTATAATTATGATCTTAGTAAATCAAAAGAAAACACGATTAAGTACGTGAATTTTTTTCTCTCGAAAAAAATGTTGTATTAAGTATTTTCTATTTTCTATGTCACACATAGTAAGCACACTAAAGCTTTTCTCCATTTAGGTACATAAAATAGTAACATCACTGTCATTTTTAAACTCCATAGTCCTCGGTGCTTGGTCCGTGATCCGTCCGCTTCATTTTCAAGTGAGGGTCGATGAATCCTCTTAAAATAATTTATCTTAGCCTGAATAGATTTTCGTGATGGATCTAGATTGAAATAAATAGTGATAAATGCTACTTCAAAGACTTATATAATATTTGTAATATGTATGCGGTATCGTTTACGACGAAGTATAATCAAAATTTAAATATGGTAGCGGAAGCTTGCCGTAAAATCCTTACTTCCTTACTAATAGTCTAAATGTGAAAGTGTGTTTGTTGGTTTGTTCTTCATTCACGCTGGAACAGAGCGATTGATTGACGTGGTTTTTTTGCTTCGAGATAGTTAATACGCGGGAGAGTGACAGAGACTACTTTTCATTCCGGATAAATGCACGGTGTCTTTGCAATAGATAAGGGATTGTTACGCGGCCAGAGCCTTCGTTCGCAGCCTCGTCTAGTATAATCGCAAACTTAATTTAAACTCCGTTTTTATAAGAGATTATAAAAGACGGTTGCTTAACTTATTATGTCATAAGCTTGTCGAGTATTACCAGTGCCGGTAGCAATTTTATTCGAGTGCTCGTAGATTAGATTTGGGAGGAAAGATCTCGAACAAAACGGAATAAGGTCCTGCGACTAATGAAAACGTGCCGGAAATATCTTAACAACGCCAGCTTTCTTTTGAAGAAACGATTACATAAAAACAAATGCGAACTCGTAGGCAACCTGTGTACGATTTTATGACTTTGGAGTAGAATACATTACTAGCTATTCCCTGGGAGCTTGCGTAAATTATGCTTTTCCCACACCTTTATTTCCGCCGAAATTTATGGTTCCAACCTTAGAAATGACGGACTTCCCGCAAAATCTTTCATCCCCTTTCTTACTTGGTTTGTGGGGTGTTTTTTAGAAACGCTATCCCAATTACCTTACCGTCGTAACCTTAGTTTCCAACTTAATAACCCATCATTCATTTTAATAGCTGCTAATAAAATGGCGAATAATTAGTCTACTTCATAAAAAAAAAATCTCCAGAAAATTTCAAGTAATGGTGTTTTCATTTTTGTGATACTTAGATCCTATTATAGTCATGAAACACATGTTCAAAAATTTGGTTCATAGTCCTGTAAATGAAGGAAAATGTTGAAAGTGGAATTGAAAACACACTAAAAACGGTTGTATCACCTTAAGTTAGGCGTAACTTGGCGTAAATTATACTTCTATGTAATACTGAAAAGGAATAGTTTTGGATTTTTTTTAACCTATAATTTAATATGAGGCGAAAATAACTTTCAAATTCAGGTATTAAATAGTCTTGGTACTTGTCTGCCATTGAACTTTTATTAATTACAGCTAATTATGAAGTTTTTACCGAGATTCTAAATACAAAAATACAACTCGTTCTATGATGCCTACTTGTAGTACGCGTTGTTTTATTATTATATGAGACTGGTGTCTTTGAACTTATGTCAAGGACAAAGTATCTGTTTATAAAAGTCGTTTACCGCATAGAAAATAATATCACTTTTACAAGACATAAGTGCTGTAGAACGTTTGTTATTTCAAACAGATTTTTTGCATAATAGCCTGCCTTCCTTATCGAGCATATAAATACAAAATTCATAAGACCATTCGACATTACTCAAACGCGACCTGTAACCTTTACAGCGCTTGTCCATCTACACCGTCACCGAGTTTTGAACCACTAAGACCACAATAGGGTCGGCGAGGCGACGATACAAAATTGGTTCTCCCTTCGTTTTACATGGTCCTGCTGTCGCCCCGCCCGTCGCTGTGGTCGAAAACGCGGTCTAATATGCAGCAGTGACGACGGCGATCGTATGACGTAGAACGGTGGACAGGCGGCCACATTCATGTACGTACCGCTACTGGGTCTTATGGTGGCGCTGAAAATCAGTGCTACTGGTTTCTTTGTTGAGCCTAAGCATAAGCATAATCTGCATAAGCTGAGTACAGACCATTTGTAGTCTAACACGACAATGTAGATAAATTTCTGTCAAAAATTTGCTGAGCCTACTTACTGTGTAATTCGAATTTCTTTTTTTTTACCATCGTTTTATGTTCAACATATGTGTTGGATATATGTTGGAGTATGATTATGCAATAAAATTCTATTCTATTCTACTTTGACGCCGTAATCTTGTTCTTGGTGACGGCGTTGGTGGACAAGCAGGCATACTGCCGACATCCATTGTGCTGTGAGAGCTTTGGATTCTTCGATAGTACGCCTATTACACGAACATATGTTATGTCGTCGTTATAGCTGAATGGACAATATGCTGTGTCATTGCCCCCACTTAGAGATCAGATTTGATAATACAAAGCTTCTATTTGATACTAAAGAAAAACGGGTCGGTTCAAATCGAACCAAAACATATTTGTATTCTGAATGAAAAATGTTATTGTAACAGTAGCACAATTGTACACTATTTTAATTGAAATTATTACTATAACACAGTTACTAAACAGCAATTGACGCAGATACATATATAGGTATACGGATCAAGGACGTGTCCTGCCACCCGCAACACAGGGAATGCTAGTGCGGAGGTGTGTGAATAAGCGTTTTAAGTGTTTATATAACTAAAAAATCTCAATTTATGTCCGATTTACATCCTTAACAATACATTATACTCTTAATTGTGATAAATTACCACCGCCTATAAACAATATAATAATACAAACAGCGCAACAACATCGCCGCCGGCTTACCGCTAATCAAACAACGCGTTCTCACTTTGAAACTCGTGGGATTCGAAGGCGAAATTATTACTTACTTATGAAGCTTCTGTTGAAATTGTCTATAAAAAATGAATGACTGACTGAAACCTCTGGGCCTAGACACTTGACCTCTGGGCTAGGCACTTCAGATTTTGCATTAAGGTTTTCTCTATAACGTATAATGGATTTTCAGAAATTTTATCCTTGCTCCGGTAATAAAAGGGGCACGTTGCAGGTTAACATGTAAACCAGCACACGTGCGAGGTTGTGGACAGCGGATAGTTTATTTATAAAGCTATACGCGCTTCTGCACTGTAACGGGGAAATAGGGCGATATATTTCGAAAATTTCATCCAACTGCTGTTGCGGCCCTATATGAACTCACCTAACGATGCCATTATAACCATGAGTATTACCAACCACTCTAGTTATGAGACCAGCTTTGCAGTCAACAAAACACGAGAGAAATTCTAAATTATCAAGAATGTACCATGGGAAAAGCCCTAAATCTTCACTGCTAATATTCATGAGTGAGGACCCCAGTTATTTATCATTATTCAAATACTGGCAAAGGGCGTAAATAAGCGTTGATCGAAAAAGATTTTACATTCAATGTTTTGTAAAAGAAACATCGGCAGAAATCTTCTTCGAAGTTTACCAGTCCGCGCCATTCCCAGTAGCCCTACCGAATAGTCTTACCAGTAGGACTGAGGTTTTTTTACAGAAATATATTGGTGGTGGAGTTTACTATTATTGGAAGGAGGTTGTTCCCAATAACACTGTGTGTGTGAATCATTATTTTTTATAAATTACATCTCGACGAACAAGCAGATGATCCACCTGATGGTAAGTGGTCACCGTCGCCTATGGACTCTAGCAACAAACACCAGATCAGTCGCCAATGCGGCACTGGCCCTGAAGCAGAGCTCTTTATGCGCCTTTTTTGAATAACTCCATGTCACTGAGAAAACCTCAGACTGAAGCTAATCCCACAACTTACGCCTGCGCGGCAAAACATATATATTAATTTGTAATAAATTAAATTAAAAAAAAACAATAATATATAGAGGTAAAGCATCCCGCTACCATGGAACCTGCGATCGTGTTAATAACCAAAGCGAGTAAAGATAGGGGTCACAGTTAAACAGGGCCTGTAATTGCATGTACATATTTGCTACGGCGTAAGTAGCTTAGCGTCGACACCTAAATAGATGCTAGAGATATTTCGCTACAGTTGGTTGACTTAAGGAAGTAGCAAGAAGCTTCGGTACACTGCACTGTTTTAACTTCAATTTATAACTTGCAGTAAGTTCTCTTCTAAGCCAGACATCTTAGATGCTCATAGCCCCGCTGCTTGTGTTATTCTTAATCGATCGACAAAGTTAAGCCACCTCTGGCGCGGTTGGGCGTTGAGTGGTGACCGTCATATAAATTTTTGTAAAGTCATATCTTCCATGCTACCTACATTTATTTTTATTATTTTTATTTATTTGGTAATCCAACAGCGTTACATAGAAAACATTTTACATCATATTGTCACAATACTATGTTACATGATATCGACCGGGGAGGTACCAACCAACGTTGAAGAAGACAGTTATAAAAAGGTAGGGTAGGGTGCACGAAAAATTACCACAATGGAAGGAAGGAAAGGAATAATTCCAGATCGAATAAATAGCGAATCGTTCACTATTTCTATTCCCAAGTTAATTCAGTTAATAGCGGAAATAGGTGCGGTCAATAGTTAAAATTGGTCTACCACTATGTTTGCCTACAAAATACATTATCGTAGTGGAGTCGAGTAGGTTAAATATGAGGTTGAAGTTGAAAGCGGTATATAATTTAATGATCATACTTGCAATAGCGTAAGCAGCTTAGCGTCGACATTCGTGTTACTTCTGAGTTATCGCAGTTAAGACATTTCATAATAATATCGTTCGAAAGATACTTAATTCAGCCTTGTTATAAATAGGTAATTACAGCTTATAATTATGACCCTATTATAACAACTATCGCTGGAGCAAAAGGGTCAAGGAGATTCAATTACATTTTCCTATACAAACTTGCACACCGCATTACAGCGATTAAAGTACTAAAATTTAATCACATAAACTGTATAATAATTTCCAATCCGTTTATTGTATTTATGCTGAAAATCTAGGTCTTAAAATTTGGGGTAGTGTGAGGTCGCATAAACCCTGTAAGGGAATTGCAACAGGATGGCTATTCCAATCTGTAAAGGATGTGTTCTTTATTAAATATTTGTTATTTTATTTAATCATGAAAACAGTTGCCAATTTGAATAGTCTTACTACTTATTACTAAACATGTATACTAGATTTTCCATCAGCACTGTTTTCCACAATATAATAATAGTGGTCTTAAAAAAGAAAATGTTCCTCGTACTTACAACTTGTATGTTAGCAAGGATCACGAATAAAACTTCAACTCTGATTTTTATCTGTAACTGTCTGTATTTTGACCTACAGCTTCAAAAGCCGGAGCATAAAGCCCTAGAAATTTTTAGTCCAAATTTGATTAGCTACAACCAGTGAACGGAAAAAGTAGCTACAACCCAGTAGCGTAGGTGTGGGACCAGCGCCACGGTTGTAATGCGTTAGCGATCCTAGGCGTCTCAGATGGACGTTTTTGGTGCCACTGGGTTTAAGTAGGTATTTCGGCACGCTGACAAGTCCCACAACCCGCTTGAGTCTGCACGGTAGAGTGGGATCCGCAAATCCTAGGTTATAAAAAATGTCTCGGATCACTTAAGGACACGATCTCTCCTAAGCACTGAAAAGGCACGCTGCTCTAGTGTGGATGGATGGAAGGGTTAGTAACCAACCCTAGTGTCAGAACTATAATCCTTTTCCAATCGCAGTAGTCTGACGAAAAAAGATGGCCACTCAAACTTTAAAGCGATCGCAATGTAGTGTAGTTGTTCGGTACTGGCCACTACCTTAATAACGAATAAAAAAAGTACTACAAAAAATGGACAGTCAATGTCTTCAAGCGATCGCGGTAACAAAAACGTTTTTTGTTAAATGTAAAACAATATATTTATTCGCGTGGAGCTATGCTCAAAAGAACATCTGGACCTGAAAAGGAGCCCTAAGAAGCCCGCAGGCCCCTACCAGCAACCGACCAGCAGTGCACCTTGTGCGCGCTATCAACACATCGGCTATCAAGGTTTGTGGTTTCAATTATATTACTTATTAAGGCCAGTGTCCAGACAGACTCCCACACCAATGTAGTCTTACCATTTCACTTTAATACAGTCTGCTCTCAAATCTCGTGAGAATACTCCTCACATGTGAATTTTCATCACTGTAGTGGATCAAAATTCTTTCGATATTCAACGTAATAAAATAAATAATTCCGTGGCATCGATACGTGTGACCAACAAATAATATGTAAACTTCGATCGACGTATTTGCTTGCTAAGGCGAAAGCATCACAACAGTGGAAAATTACTTTTTCAAAATGGAACAGGATTGCACAAATAATCCTATTGGATTTGGTTTGCAAACGGATCCGGCTCGCAACGGGAAAACATAAGGAAATTGGAGAAAATGTTCTAGTAACACGCTCATAGAAAATGCCTATTTCTTCAACGGTTTTCTATTACAAAGTTCGTTTTGTAATAGTAAAATGTACTGCGACAAATTTGCGAATAGAGTCTGATAGAGGTACATTACATTTTTTTAATTTTATCAATTATCAAAAACTATTTTTTACTATTTCATACGTCTGTGACGAGTAGCATAGATGCCACGACAGTCAAATACAGCTAATTTTGAGAAAAATACGTTTTATACCCCGGTTGGGATTCGAACGCGGATCACGTCACTCAAAAGTCGGGTTATTGACCGTTTCGATACGGAAATTCATTTTCTAAGAGTACATGGAATCATTATGATTTGGCAGATAACTAACTATTCGATTTATGTTAAGCTTGAGCCGTAAAGGTAGAGCCGTAGAGTGACCCTAAGGTATGACGTCAATAGAGAGCCAACAAAGGAACCGCTATACAATAACATACATTTTGACTATCGCGCCACAGTACATGGATATGTCTGTATACACATAGTTTAAGTAATTTATATATATACTTCTTACGACATAAACCACATGCCTCAATGCCGCTTCGAGGAGCTTTCATAACGATGTGTATGGACTTACATGACTAGAAGCTCTCTTTTATCAATATTTCAACTTTTCTCTTCTTTACAATTACGCGTATTAAAATAAATTTAATTTTTTTAATTTCCGGTTGATTATTTTTACATAAAAATTGTAAGTAACGCTTTAAAACATTTTCTAATCGTCAAAAATTTTGAAAAAGTCTGTTGCGTTTGAACTGCTTAAAATTTGTGAAAACTTTGAATCGTACTCGACTCACCTTAGTCGTTGAAACACTTGATCATCGAAAACTTATCGGTCCTAATGTATCGGCATTACGAGTGCCGAGATCGATCTGCTATATGAAGTAGGTCAGGACGGCCACCGAGGTCCACATCTCGCACCACGCTCCTCATTATCACTTCGCGGGTTAAAGTCCTCTCAATCGTGCGCACGTTTCACCGGTACCGTCGCGTACATTCATCAAACCGCGTACCGTCGCGTACAGCCATCAACCCGGGTACTGTCGCGAGCAGTCGGACGGCGCGGCTCGCATCGCGGCGAACGCCTGAGCGCAACAGTGTGGTCGTGCGGAGTGGCACGGGGGCGCGCGGCCGGGCGGCGCGGTGGTCTGGGCGCGCGCACGGCGGGCACACGAGCGGCCGGCGCGGGGCGCGGAGCGTACTGCCCGGGTGACGCGCCGGGGCCCACGCCGCCGCGTCTCATTGCCCTAAATTCGCGCTACACAGGCGGCACAATAATTGTCGTAGCTGCAACCGCTACGGCCGCACGGCCTATATCGATTCGCTCGCAACGTTTCGTGAAAGTAAAAAGTTAACTCGATCGAATACAATGCGGACGGACGGTCGCACGGTAGGGTAACGCGTTACAACTTTTCTAGGTCACAAAATCGCTTTAAATGTTACTATCGATTGCTTGCCTTGGCGCCGTGAGTTTATAAATAAACGCGCGGGATGAAAGTCACAGGGCCGGCGGAGGTCTCGCCGTGAGCGCAGAGAAATAAATGAAAAAATATATTTTATCCTTATTTAATAACAAGCAAGCAATTTAATAATAGCAAGAGAACTTCACACGTTTCAAATTACATATCCCAGAATAAATATTGAGAATAAATAAAATCTATATTTCAATATTTTCATGATCTGTTTCGAAAAAAAAATTGTAATAATTTGAATCCAAATAATATGATATGAAAAATGATTTTAGGTGTTTCTTTTTACATAATAAAAATCCCGATTCAGCTCACCAAAGTGAATAGCATCAGTAAATCATCATCGCTGTTGAATATTCAATAGCAATACGCTCGGCTATATTGCAATATGCTAATGCGTACAATGCAGGAGCGGTACGTCGTGTCTACGCGTGACGACATCCCCCTCTACGTATCTACACGCTACGCGGTACGACTACGTCAGCGCTACGCCGCTAAGAACACTCACTTTTATACTACTAAAGGATTCGTGGGTGTTAGTATTCACGATTTATTATATGTATTCGTATGATTTATCGGGATCGCCAGACTATTTTTTTAAAAATGAACATTCTCTTTATTAACATAAGCATTCACAACTATACACATAAAAGCTACTATTGACGCCTGGGAAAAGGGTTCTTTTGGTTTTTTTATATGATATGAATAGCAAACGAGCATGCAGTCCTACCAACCACTGCCACGCTTAGATATGTGCGACAAACATCGAATAGAACTGTACGAGAGACCGTATTAGGTGTTAGTAACATTAGATGTTTAGTAATAGGACTGTGGGTGTTAGGACCTTACAAAATTAAAAACCTGTGATTTGATAAAAATTGTGTTAAATATTGATAGATTACTTTACATATCTTTGCGCCTTTACTCGTAAAAGTCTTCAAAAACGTGAGAAAGCATTTCTGTCGTTGATTATAAATGTACAAAACGAAATGGTACTCACTTTTTAAGCATCAGAAAGTCGTAATGCGCGGAAAAATAATTAAAAGTATTGCAAATTATTATAAAAAAGGCAGGCTATGCTGTATAACACAGCAGACGTTTCTTTTTCAGATTAAAAGCTTTGCGTTTTGTTTTTGCCACGAGATATAAAAAAATCTCACCCACAGACTATGATTTCCTGTAATGCGGGTGACGGGCACACAGAAAACAATACAATACAACACAAAATTCCTTTATTGCACACCAGAAAATAGATACAGAAATAAATTTACAAAGTAAAGTTCGTCCAATTGGCGGTACACGCGCTGACTATAGTCATCTAAGATAGGATAAGATAAGAAAGTAAGGTGGTGGGTGCCAGAAACCGTCAGCCAGACAACATCTGAACTTCTCTCTGGACGTAGCGATTTTCGTTGCACTGGACTCAGAGAAGTAAGGAGGTTTTTTATAATATACTTTCAATAACAAACGAGCATGCAGTCCCACTAACGCATGGACTTCTGTGAAAAACCTCGAAAGGTGCGAGTGACTATTAGTAAGTCGGTAAGTATCTAAAGGTTGTCTGGATGAAATCGCATAAAGCCATAAGACCGCCTTTTGTATATTGTCACTATATTTATGTAACTGTACTTTGTGTCTTTATTTTTTGGTGTTCTTAAAGACTATTGTATTGTATTGTAAGTCCTGTTAGTATTATCTGTTAATACGAGTATTAATTGGTAAGTTTTCGTTACTATTAGGCTGTGGCTGTTAGTATAAGTGAGTCCTGTAAGTAAATATCAGCAATCGTAAGCAATTATCCCATTTGAAACTGGTCACAGGTTCGTTGCTATCCCTGAAGACTGAGGTTATCGCCTCATGTATAAGTGTAACCCGCTTCCACACCCTTATTTTTTAAATACTTTTAAGCCTAACGAACAAGCAGACCGTGGTAAGTAAGTGGTAACCGTGGCCTACGGACACTCGCAACAACAGAGGAGTCGCCAATGCGTCGCCGGCTCTGAAGGAGAGCTCTATTTGCGCCTTTTTTGGAGAAACCCATGTCATTTCTGGAACACAATTGTTGATAAATTATTATAAAACAGTAGAAATGGGAGTGGCGGTGAAGCCGGCCATTTTTATATAAATGTATTTAATATAAACTATAGTGTGAGTATGTGTGTTGTGAGTGTATTTGTGTGTGTGAGAGAGAGAGAGAGTGTGAGAGCTAATAGACAAGATGTTCTGTTTCTTCGTAGTTAAGTGTGAGAAAAGTTTGTGTAAGTATATATTTCACAAATTTATTATCTGCTATTGAGTTGGTTGTATAGAGATGATGATTGAGAGATGAACTGCTTTTTCTGGAATTTTACATTGTGGTAGTTAGCAGACAGGTGTAATTCTACGTCGTAGTGACTTGTACTCCAAATAAGAAAGTAGTTAAGGTAGCTTTGGACAAAACCCGGTTTCCGGGCGACCATGTCCCAATCGACCGGCGGCCGCTGCGGTTCGGTACGCGTCGCGTGAGCGCCGTGCGTGTCACCCCGTGCTTTGTTTGTGATTCTTAAAAAACTTATTAAAACCACAACTAATGTTGGGCCGAACCGCGGTCGAAGGTGAACGCCATGTTTCATTTGGTCAGTCCTCCGTGGGCGTAGAGTCAACGGTTAAGAGCATTTATCAGTTTCGCTTCGCTCTCGCTCGCACGTTCTTAAAACGATTGTTAAAGTCTAGGTAGACTTTTGAAAAATAGAGAGAAAGAAGTAAAGAGTAATAAAGAAATAAATAAACGCTTACACTCACACCCCGCACTAGGAATCCCTGTGTTGCAGGTGGCGGACACATACAGAAAACAACACAATTTAAAACACCCAAATCCCGTGTACAAACATTTATCTGCCAAATAAATGTTTGCCCCGACCGGGCATCGAACCCGGGAACCACAGTTCGTCAGACAGAATTTTTGTTACTAAATTTCTTGTGCTATCTTGCTTTATCGTGTTTTATAAATTGACATTTTATTTTGTGATAATAATGAATGATATAATTCCTATACAAATTTTCCAGGAAAAAAAAAATCCTGTGTCACCTTCCGATCCATAAACTTCCTCTTTGCAAAAAATCGTTGATCATTCGCCCTGTTGCAGCGTGAAAGAAGGACAAACCAACATACAACAAACACACTTTCACATTTATAATAGTATTACTCGTAGTAAGGATGTGGGGTCCCAGGGTTGACAAATGAGTTAAAATGCCAGTTACGTCCGATGAAATCTTTATCATAGAGTACAAGTACAAGTCATCTTAGTTTCGGATCTATATGATAAACATGCTTATTTACAAGATGTGTTCTCTTATCATTTTGTAGGTACTCGTATGTGTCCCATTTGCTACTGTGAACACAAAAGTACTTAATAAACGTCTTTCAAACTGTTTTCGACCCTGTTCAAATATTCATACAAATTTCCACACAGCATGCAGTTTGGAAAGGTACACAGGTATCGGTAATATTTTGTTTGTTAAACAAGATTATTTGATGTCTACGTCACTATCCAACTTAATATAATGAGGGAAGAACTGAAGCTAGCTAATCTTGTGATAACTGAGACGCCTAAGAACAAGATGAGACGTAGACTAGACCCTGGCGAGGTGCCAATCGGAACGTACCCTTAGGTTTGAATACTTAAATAGTGGAGACTAAATAAACCAAGCATTCCGCCCATAAACCTAAACCCGTTTCTACCGAAAACTATGAAAAGCAACGTATTTGTATCCTTCGTATAGGTATGCTCCTTTCTGAGGTTTATTGTTTGAATGGGCTGTAATAACCATTAATAGGTTGCTTAGCTGCTACTAATAACTTTGTACTTGACTATACTATGTCTATACAGTATAAACATGATGGCAGGTGGGGCAAAAAGCTCTTGGAATGGAGACCGCGAACTGGACCCAGAAATGTTGACAGGCAACGGGTATGTGGAAGTATGAAATGGTGAAGGTGGCAGGGAAGGAGTGGATGATACAATACAATACAAAATTCCTTTATTACCAGTCAATATACAGAAACAAATTTACAAAGTAAAGGTCGTACAGTTCGCGGCCTTATCACTAAAGAGCGATCTCTTCCAGACAACCATTGAAAGGCACATAAATAATGTTTGATATGTCAAACGAATATATGTGGAATTCAGTGTGCCAATGACGTTATATGGCCAACGCTTGCGACTTTTTAGAATAAGTCGATTCTTACTTACATACTTACACTTATACAAGAGGCGACCACCTTAGTCCTCAAGGGTAGCAACGCATCTGTGGCTACCCTTGAACAAGACCATTACTGATACCGAATAACAGGACTTACAGACACTAGCAATCCTTTCTCCCATAGTCCTTATACTAACGAAT
>DWLO01001243.1:0-15682 GCA_018245335.1 Dalla quadristriga
AGCGGTCACCCATCCACTTGCCGGCCGGAACCGGTGCGGCTTAACATTCACAATCGATCACGATTGTCACTATCCGCGCGACCACGAGCGCTTCACTAGTCCGTGTCGTCACATTATTCTCTGCTACTCCGCCGTGGTGAGGGGAGACAGATTTCAGATTTTTCGACTTTGACATTTTTTTGTATTGAGTATCCGATCTTTTTTCCTGTCTGGGTTTCATCCTCTGTATAAATTAGATCGAGCTTTTTATTTCATAAAGAGCAGGAAGGATGATAAAATATACCTCTACCTAAGAATGGCATTTCGCATTAAAGCCGCCCTTTTGTAATGGTTTTGCAATAAAGAGTGAAATAAATTAAAAATAAAATACCTAAGTACTAGATTACTGCAACAAAAGGCAGGAAGACTTCGTCGCCATACCCACTCCCCTTTTCATTCAAATTAATAAATTCCTGTACAATTCTGAGCAGTAGGGTAAGGCTCCATAGTTAGTATACCTACATCATTATAACAAGTTAATCTTACAAGTAAAATGGTATGGTGCTTTTGTGCACTTTTTTGAACACATTTTGAATACTTTTAAATAAGTAAGTACAGTATGAAGCATTCATGGTCTCGCGGCGACTGTCCATCGAAACTCATTGACGTGATAAGCTGCGCTGGTCGCAGCCAGAACGTGTATGGGTGACCACTAGTGGCTTACGTGCATTGGAAGGCACGTTAAGCCGTCGATCCCGGCTGTCGTCTCTGGATAACAATCGTTTAGCCTTCCGACGGCCACATAAACCTCCACCAACCCGCATTGGAGGAGCGTGGTGGAGTACGCTCCAGACCTCCTCAGCTGTGAGGACACAGACGTGCCTACAAATAGAGTAAATTTGTTGCATTGGTTTTATTTCATTTCAATAAACATATTTTTTCATTTCTATTGAAATCGAGTGTATGGTTTTTCACAAACACATAAATTATAACTAAACTTGAAACGCCTTTCTCAAAACCACCTTTTCTGACTTACTGCCATCGTGGTTACCACGACGGATTAATGGTTGAGTTGAATCTAATTATCAACCTTTTTTTTCAATTTGAACAATTCATAATATCTAATGATGAGAAAACTACATTAGAACAATGCAATGCAAAATATTATTAATTTTAGAGTCATAGTTTCCGGAAAATAAGTAAATGTTTCGAAACATTCCCATACATTTTGATACCAAAAAAACAGAGAATATTATCTATGACTAGGTATTTAAATGTCCACACGGAGTCCATCGAATCAAGTAATACCTACCGGCAGATCAGCATTATTTCTGCGCAGATGACGTGTGAGGCGCGGCGCTACTGTTAATACGTATCAGCTTAAAAAGTTCGATGAACATTGATACGGTTAGAATAATACTGATGTAGAAGAAATAATCCCATTTATTATGTATTTTGGGTGCAATTTTCTGAAGTCAAATGGTCTATCTAAACATGTATGAAATCTTAAGAATATATCTACATAAACCGCAGCCAACGTGGCAACGGGCCAGTCACGTCGTTCAAAGGACTGATTACCGATGGGGAAGGTCCTTGAATGGAAAACACGGCCCGGAAGAAGGAGCACAGGCCTCCCTTCGTCAAGGTGAATTGAAGAAAACAGCGGGAAACCGCTGGATTCTGAGGGCACAGACACAGACTATGTCCAGCAGTTGACCTCTAAAGGTTGATGGATGGATGGAAAGCGCAGCTAATCAAAGTTAGCACAAGTAGTATTTACATTATTGTGTCGTAAATTAAAAACAGGTATTTGGTTGACCGATGGATTTTATGATTTCATTATAATTTATCAAGGTAAACATTTCTTTATTTATTTATGACAAGAAAAGACCAATGGTTTTGAGCTAATGAGAATAAAATTACGCAATAATTTGTTTTCTTAATTCAGAACCAATGACAAGCTCAATGTTCTTGATACAATTTTCAACAAGTCCATTTTTGGTGTGATAAGTACGAGTACCTACCTATGCATTTTTTTGGTTTCATTTAAACTGAACCTATTATTAGCTAAGAATGTGATGACGACTTATTATTTACATTCTAATTAGAAAATATTATTCTTCTGTGTCCCTACTATATAACACAATAATTTTAAGCACTTATATGTAAAATTTATTATGCGTTTTAAATTACCACCTTACTTATGAAAAATCAGTATCTTAGTACCTATTTAAGTAACAAATGCTTTGAACGTTAAGTACTCCCTTACTTTTTTCACTTAGTCTTATAAACACTACTTAGGATGTCATTAGTTAAGCAACGAAAAAGATTTATACTATCGCAACACCGAATGAAAGACCGAATGAATTAGTGAAAGCGTCACTTTAATAGCCTGTAATTAATGTACCCAAATACGCTAAGTGTCAATGTCAACAGTCAAATGAAACTTTTTTTTCGACAGTGAACAAACATTTGACAGCATGGCGTCCTGTGAAGTCAGCTGCTTCATCGCCGCCTCGGCAGTTTTCCAATTAAAAAGTAAAATGAAAAGTGTTATGCTCAAATCTTCTTTGGCTTAGTTAACGATTTTTTTATTATAGTTTAAAATGCTTCTCTAAACTACCGGTATTACATGACCAAGTACTTAGTAGAGAGTAAACATGTTTATTATTAAATCGAATAGTACATAATATTATTACGGATATAAGTATGATGAATAAAGGCAATATTAGTCATGCAAATATCTATACAACACATTAATATGAGAAGTTTTGGTAGGCCGGTGATCTCAAAGAAAAAATTAATAAATTACAGTCGTAATGTACATCAGCGATGCGCCGCCAAAACCGCGAACTCTTTGATGGTTTTTTATTCAAACCGACACCATATGTGCGAGACTCGATAAGTATTATCGAGTGGTAGACGGCTATAACCTCAGTGACAGATTGAAATAAAATGGGAAGAAGCTTCGGCGTCTTAAAAGGCTTAGTGAGAATAAAAAGGTGGAACCATTATTTGTTTTAGTCAAATGAGTTTCTGCGGTCCCTTTTCCTACGGTACGCCTGCATTATTAACGTCTGCATACGACTCAAAGACACAACGCGTTCAAACATCACACTAAAAGCGTCAATCTACATACGTCCTATTCAGCAAATCCTAAAAGTCATTTATATCGAAACCCTATTCGATTGAAGTAGATTACAAATAATGAATAAAATTGCATACGAAATGAGTAGACCGAGACCGTTTGTGAGCGTAGAATTGTTTGAGGGAGGTTGCTAGTGGGGGGAGGGCTTATTGCTGGCAAATACTTGGCTAGTACAGTACTCCGATGAGCTGCCATGTGTATACGCGCTTTTGATCTAAGCGAAACGTGCCAGTTGATTCTGCCTTGCACTTAATAAGAACCCACGTTATAGGTAGGATTTAGATATGTGTATAAAGGTTCAAATGAATAATTAACAGAGTTTGTTGAAGCACTAATCTTAATTAAGCTCCTCAACACGGTGAGTTAGAAAACGGTGCAACACAAACAGTTCAGCTCCAGAACTGGCAACTAGTGTGACAGTGTTCCCGAACATCGTATTTGACCTCTTTCACTGAATTTATTATCTGAAGGGTTGACGCTCCACCTGTTGGTTTAGTGTTGACCATCGAGTTACCTCAAATGCGCTTGATACGCTCCATACGTTTATCGAACCCTTGATAGTCGAGTGGTTGAAACTTTGGCTTCCTACTCGGTAGGTCTCACGTGTGGCTTTTTGGAGTGATGTGTGTTTTAGTAATTACATATAACTTGCTTTAATGGTGTGGGATAACATCGCCAGGAAACCTGAATGCCTCAGAGTTCTCTAAGTTCTTTTGGGAGCATTAGCTCCCAAAAGTGTGTCAAGTTCACCAACCAACCAACGCAATTGGCCTGCGTGGTGGACTATGGCCTTAATCCTTCTGAGTGGAGATGTGCTCACTAGTGGTCCAGTGATGGGATGATGACGATTATGAAATATTACTTGAACATGTCGACACACACATCCACTAGGTCGTAGCTTTGGACGGCTAGGCCATAGCGAGCAGGGGCAGGGGAGCCCAGTACCTCCTCCCCTGCAGCCGAGGTACTACCTGTACCCTGTACATCTATTCACGTCTATGTAATTACCTTATGATGAAATAGAAGTATTTATTGATTATTTTGTTACGAAAGGGAAAAAAGGAATTTCTTAATGGTTGCCCAAGTCATTTCTGATTTTGGAAGGCCTGAATACTTCCAACACTTGGGTTCCACTAAATTGGTTCCACTAAACACTCCAGGCCTCCTTAGTAGTGAGGAGAGTAACGTAAAGTATCTGTTGCAGTTACCATTGACTATAGGAAGTCTGTTCGCTGCTTGGTTGACATAAAAATTTGCATGTCAGAGAGCTTTCTTATTTATAGTTTCTGATTAAATATCGTCCCACACTACGTTTGCATAGTCGCGGTCTCCAGACGTTTACATCAACTAGCTAGCCCATTTCCACTTTAGCTTGCTAGCCTTATCAGCTATGTCGGTGACTTTGGTCTCGAAACGAATATATTCGCTCCGGATCTTGTCCCAAAGAGCCACACCAAGCATAGCCTCCATAATGCCCTGCGTAGTCTTAAGCTTATGGACTAGCGCCACTGTTAGTGTCCACGTTTCAGCTCCGTAGGTAAGATGCACAGGTTGAAGACCTTAGTCTTCAGGCTTTGCGGTATAGGCGACGAGGAGATATGACAAAGCTTCCAGAACGCACTGAATCCTACTTACTGAATTAAACAGTACACTTATATTCCTACTATTACAAGGAATGAAACTGCTTTGGCTCTGCTCGCGTCATGGTCATTTCTATTCAAACTTACTTCCCTTACACTGCCCTTTAGGGGATTATATTTTTTTGCAAAACAAACAAGTTTAGATACAAACATAAAGTGTCATACACTCCGCCTCATAGGTTATCTCTAGTTGCAAAAAAGCATGTTGATCCGTGGTTTCGTTGCTGCACGATAGAAGGAAAAACCAACACCCCCACATTAAAGATCGAAATGAGAAATAATGTAACATATTAGGTATATAGAGTTGAATTGACTTCTTTCCAGTCACACTTACTGGTGGCTGCAAAGCGAACATTGAAAATTGGAAAAACCAGATAAACATTTCCCGCAGAGGGAGAGGACAAGTGGCAAAAACTGTTTAAGACAAAAAGTAGCGAAAACCAGAAATGAATCAGGGCGGGCGGGCCGCCTCCTGGCCGGGAGGTGAGGACTCCGAACAACATTGGCAAGTGGTGTAGAGTTAACGCTCTCACAGAACGGCCCGGTGTCCGCTCGCCATAGCACTTGAGATGAATGTAGCAATCGCGCATTTAACATGCCGGGCATTAGTAGTGAAGGAAAACATTGTGTTGAAACTTGCATTCCCGAGAGTTCTCCATACTGTTCACAAAGGCAAGTGAAGCCTACCAACCCGCAGTTGGCCGCGTGGTGAACTATGGCGTTAATCCTTCTACTTTCGACGCACTTACTCCATCTCCCATTATTTCTGAGACAGAGGGTCCGGCTCAAGCCCATTTGAGTTTTGCAATTCGATTGACTCAATTGATTGGATGGGACTCAATTTGCAACGTTTAAACAGCATAAAATAGTTTTAATAACTAATACTACTAGTACTAATAGTGGGTACGAGTTTTAATTTTTTCATCATCATTTGGCTCTACACGTTTTACATTGAATTATGTTACTGTAATGTTTTTTGAACATTAACTTTTTACCCCTACAACTAATTTATTATGTTTTAGTTATTGTATAGATACTTAACACAGCTGCTGACCGCGAATTCTAAGAATAAGTAGGTAACTGGGTATAATCTGTTCGAAGAAATATTAATTACGAATAATATAATTTGATTATAAACTAAATTAAGAGGAGTTGGAAGTAATAAAACTTTTTAGTGCAAGTAATTAAAGTAAATTTGACTTAAACATTTAAGCTTCTGAGGAATCAGGTTACTTTAGAAATTTTCTTATTGCTCAATATTTTAAATTAACGGTACAAAAACAATGGAAGTGATTAAATAGCTTAATTGTATAGATAATTCTCTTATAATTGCACTTTTAATACTGTTAAAAGAAAATACTTATTTTTTTTCACAAAACTAATTTAACGTCTGTCTACTGTTAGACTGTAATAAAATCTTTTTATTCAAAACTGTTACAGATTTGTTCTGGAACTCAGTTTTAGGACTGAAGTTGATAGTTATTCGGTCAACCGACACATGTAAACTAACAATATTAGGCTCATCCAGATATACAATCCTTATATTTTATACGATTGTTCCTCATTAACACTTTAGCGACCCACAGTGCAGGCCACGGGAGAAGGTTAAGTTTGACATTTTGTAGGTTTGTATGCCTTGCTGTAGGATCCAAAGATGTGGAACGATCGAATTCTGAAAATTCTTTAACTTAAGTAATAATCTTTTACTTAAGCTACTTCAGTAATAAAGCATATTTGTATTCAACTTCAAAAAAAGTAGAGGCAAAACACGAACAACTTTGAAAAGTTACATACGCATCAATTGTTAACCAATCAGCTTTAGACCAATGGAATTGACTGATAAAACAAGTTGGTAAGTAACCGTATAATATCTAGTTAAGTTAGGAAAATTGCCAATTCTACAAAGTTCATAAAGCCAGTCACTTGGTGCAGTGACCGCGTGCAGTATTTGCGGACACGGCGGGGTCGACAGCGATTGGGTTTGTCATTTAGCGACGACGAGTCTTTGGGGAACGCAAAGGGCTTAAATCAACGTCCATTACGATGGCCAAGTACGGGTTGGTAGAATTTACACACTTTTGATAAAATTATGGAGAGCCCTAAGGTGCAGGTTTCATCTGGATGTACCTACTCCTCAACGTTTAAGCACTCTACAATTTTAAAAAAAAATGCAAACAACCCCGATGATGCACGGAGGCAAAAAATTAGAACCATTTAACTTGAGCTATTGATACCAATAGAATTGTTTTATAAAAGCAAGCTGGTTAGTAACTGCGTCCTCATAATTCCTAGTTAAGTTCGAGAAATGGCCAATTCTAAAAAGTTTGTAAGGTCAGTCGCTTAACGCAGCGGCCATGTGCAGTGTTTGCGGACACGGCGGGGTCGAAGGCGAGTGGGCTGATCATTTAGCGGAGATGAGTCTTTGGGGAATCCGAAGGGTTTAAACCAACGTCGATTACGATGGCCAACTACGGGTTGGCAGACTAGGTAAATCTTGGAAAAAAATATGGATAACTCTAATGTATGGCTACATCAGGATGTACCTACTCATCAATGTTTAAATAAGCTACAATTTAATTTATAAAACGCAAACAACTGCGAAATGTTACAGAGGCATACAATCATAACCTAGCTATTGAGGCCAATGGTACTGACTTATAAAAGCAAGCTGGTTAGTAATTGTGTCTTCATAATTCCTAAATAAGTTTGAAAAATGGCCAGTTCTACAAAATTTGTAAGGCCAATCACTTGGGGCAGCGACCACGTGCAGTGTTTACGGACACGGAGAGGTAAACAGCGAGGGGGTTGCTCATTTAACTGAGGTAAATCTTTGGCGAATGATAAGGGTTATGACCATCGTCCATTACGACGGCCAAGTAGGTACGAGTTGGCAGACTTTACATACCTTTGATATCATTATGAAGAACGTTGTGTGCAGGTTTCACCACGATGAACCTACTCTTCAACGCTTAACCCATTCACTGTCTAAAAATTAATGTATTGACAATAGGTCCAACGGAGACAATTGGTGCCGGAACTGGGAAAGGCTTAAGCAAGCTACCATTTCATTTTAAAAACATGAACAACTCCGAAAAGTGACTGGCATAATATCTTAACCATTAAATTACAACAAGACTTATTAAAGTGGTAATGATTGTTAAGTTCGAAAAATGGCCAGTTCTACAAAGTTCGTAAGACCAGTCGCTTGGCGCAGCGACCGCGTGCAGTGTTTGCGGACACGGCGGGGCCAACAGCGAGAGGGTTGGTCATTTAACGGAAATGAGTCTACGTTAACAAATTATGTAGAGTTTAACGCTTACATTCTTTACAATCAATATAACTGCTTTCAAGGTAAAGCCAGGTATGTAAACCGAGCTGTAAATGTGGAAGTTGGAAGGTGGTAGAAACTGTAAACGAATCGAATTGTATTATCGCACCAATTACTGCTGTAAAGTGGATTATTCTACTGTCATTGAAATATACGAGTCATTAGAAGTAAGAAAGCATGTATGTGAAGGGGAACGTCTGTAAACTGGTTCGGCGGGAAGGATATTATTAGTAATGATTACAGTAAAATTGTAAACTTTACGCTTAGAACAAGCATGGAACAGAATGTATTTCGACAGATTTTATCATTTTAGTTTATTTGTTTTTGCATGCATCTGAGGTTTTCGTACAAACGGAGGAATATTGATATAATCATTGGGCGCAACTAAGTCAACTCTATTATTCTCAAGTCAAGGTCAAGGTCAATTAAGGTCCAGTATTAGTAATAGGGTTGCCACTGGCGTATCAAATGAGTAATGCGAATAAACGTATTTCTTTTTCTTCTTGAATCTGGCTCTTTCTGAGGAAACCGGACTAAGGTCCAGAATCACACTTAACTTCTACAATCATGAACAACACTGCTCTTGTACTCATATTGCTTTACTCGGGCAGGTTTTTCGGGGTTCTGTCATCTCGTCACCCTCGTAACTCCTAAAAGCCTCATATTCAAAAAGCTTTTAAGTTTTCCCGCTGTTACAGATCCTAACAAAAAGCCACTTTAGCTACTTAATAACTTTAATTTTATCTATGTTTCAAATTTCAAAAGCCTATTTTAAGAAGCAGAGTTATTAGCGTAAGCAAATCCGGGTAACTGGTTAGGATAAAGTTACAGACTGGCATGCTTATTGCACTTGGCCTGGTGCAAAACAGTGCGCTTAGATACGCATGCATATATTTATTTATACCTAGTTACATTTACAGATTTCCTTAATGAAAAGAGATCAATTTGTAACTATTATTCTGCCGATGTTGTCAACATAATAATTTTACCGAATAAACTTTACAAAACATCCATAAACAAGCGGCGTAAACCACAATTCAATGTTTATAACGAAGTAAAATTATACAGTGGCCTTAAATGAATACAGACGGTTTAAAAACAATGTAAATATTCATAATTTCATCGTCTGTCGGAAATTCAAATGAGAATTTTGTTAGTTTTGGGTCGCACGTCTGACCCCACTGGTGGCCGACAACTGTATTTTCAAATATACCTAGTTCATAATTATTACGGTCCTAAGAAATTGTAGTATAATCCTGTTCAAAGTATTAATCAGAATTATAATTTATAATTATAACTGTATGCGCTTCAGACCCGCGTGGCGTATATTGTAAAATGAACTATGATTCTTGAGTGTAAGTGAAGGATACACACAAAGTAATCACAAACGACTAAGGCCCGAGAAGAAACTATCTGCTAATCAACTAATTGAACGGCACGTCAATTCAAGCATCTTATCTTTCTAATATTTTAAATGCGAAAATAAGGTTTGTTTGATACGCCTTCACGGCCACACCCTTCAACCGATTTTCATTGAATTTGGTAGAGAAGTAGTTTGAATCATGGATATAGTCATAGAATACTTTTATCCCGATATACAGATCCCGAAGGAATGAAAATAGCATAAATAGGCATTGGAAAAAAATATTGATATTCATATTTTGAGTTCATTAAAATATTACCAACGTTCAAGAAAAAACTAAAGTTTTGAAAAGTAATAAATAGGGAATTGTTTGATTAATGCGGGATGCCCTATTCTGCAAACGATAATTTGTCAGAGGGGATGAATTTGTTTTATCTCATGTGCGTGAAAATTAGTCAGTTGGTTTATTATTTATGTAAGTAAACAAATGCCTCCACCTTCATTATTATTTCGTATACAGGAATTGACTAAATATTTTGCTTTAAAACTACGAAGTCCAAGCTCCATCACAGATGAAACTAATACATGAAAATTAAAAAATAAATTAAAAATCTTATAATATCAGTTACTAAGCTATCACAGGATAGCGAATAACAGACGAAAAAAAAAAATGAAAATCTATAGCAATAAGAAAAATCTAATAATCACCTTTTAGGGTTTAGGAAGTCCGTAGTCCTACTTTCGTTAGTTAAGTCAATTGGGATCAACTTTCCCAGTAGTTCTACTGCGCCTTTCAATATACATAAAACTGTGTGATTTCATTTATAATATCTTTTATGTTCAGAAACATAATTTTCTTATATTAAGAGCCGTTTTAGAAGAAAACATTTGTTAAAATAGTAAGTAATCTTTAAAAATGTTTAATGTTTAAAGAGGACCACTGTAACATTTTAGAATAGGTAATAAAGAGGGGTATAAAATGTTCGAAAATTGCATTTTTGAAATATTCAAAATTATTAAAATGATGAATTAATTATGTATTTAATAGAGGGTTGGTCTGCATGATCAACCAGTTTCCACATTTTTTAGGCTGAGCCAACTAAAGGCCAACTAAGACCGGTTTATCTTAAAGTTGTCGAATCAGAAATCGTAAATTAAGATTTAAATAAAAGATGTCTTGTAAACATCAAACCTTTTGCTAAAAGCGGCAATAAATTGTCGGAACTGTACATTTTTTAGGCACATTTTTTGTTTGTGTTTTGTCACTTCGATGCTCGTCTATACATTTTTTTGGTGACTGTTTTGAAAAAACCTGACATATTAAAAGTATTCATTTGTTAGCCGATGGAAAAAACACGTACCTACGGTAGCAATAGTTAAACCTAGCATTTATTTATAACTTCACTCTCATTATGAATTTACTATGTCCATACAAACAAACCTCTAACTTACGTGATACTTTTTTCATTAAAACATTTTAGAAGAGTAGTAAGAGGAGATTATGTAAATTAATATTAGGAAATTATTATGTACCAATTATTTTGATTTCATTGATTTATTTTATTGTTTAATATTTGATTTAATTAAATTAAGTTATGTTTATTTAAAGAAGTTATTAAAGTTTTATTGGCTAATTAGCGGTAATTTTTGTTTTTATTCTTAATTCATTGTAATAACGCTAGCTAGTAATGTTAACCAGCAATGTTAGTGGTAAGTTGTTTTAAAATAAATATATAAATGGTTATTGTATTGATAATGATTCTTCATTTTACTATTTCTCGGGAATGTAAGGTAAAGTCGAGCGCGGAGCTGGATGCACTTCGGAAGCCTAGATCGGATGAAACGTACGGTAAGCTATTTCAGTTGTTAGATAGATAAATAGACCGACAGACGTTAAATTATGTAACACCTCCATTCGCCATGCTGCCTCGTTTTAGGGAATCGCTTTCATCGATTATTTACTAAAAGGACTAACATACACAAACAAACCTTACTACGCCAGTCCTATTACTAACAAATACTAACAAACTAATATTCCTAATAACATAATTATACTTACTGGACTAACTAATAAACTAACAGTCCCTCGTATGGTCCTATCCGAGGTTTGTCGCAGATGACCTTGGGCGGCAGTGGATGGCGGGACTGTGTGCTGATACATACATTTTTAAGTCCTTACCTATGCAATTACTATTTGAAAAAAAAACGCGCAATTTCGATTTTTCTATGTCACAAAAACGGCCTTTTTTCTCTTTAATATGGCGTCGCATTGTTGGCATTTTGTGCATTTGCCAGTGTCAAGTTTCAGATATATTATTATATTGACACGAAATGAAATAAATTTTAATTTTGAGAAGACTGGGAAACTCCAAAAAGCAGCGTTATCTAAGAAATAGAACGACAGGAAAACAAATGAACGATTTATTTTTAGGAAGAAATGTCATAGCTATAGTATAAAATTTATTTGAATTTGGAATTCTAAGTAGAATAAAACATTACATTACATTTTACACCAGCCAGTATTGAAAATCTGCAAGTTCATAGGTGATAAATAAATATATAAAACGAAATATCCAATAAAAATATATATTGACATGGGTTCTTTTATTTCAGAAACATGCAACCAGGTATCAGCACCACGGACATCAATCGACACAATCTAACACAACTGGTGCATTCATTTTCTTGGCCAAATCCTAATGAAAGGGCAGTATTTTTTGCTTCCCTTTTAGTTTCGGAGCCCTATCTGGTACAGGAGATCTAACAATTCAACTATAACCCTCAGGTAAACGGTACGGCACTTTATATCTACTAGTCTGTATCGGTTCGAAAACGCTACTATAAAACGTCATTCCGACTCATAATCTTATCTTCGAGAACAGTCGGTTGTTCCCGAACTCCGGTTTATTGGTCGTCGTTTATTATCAAGATAGCTTATCTTTGAGGGGCCAATTAAATTTGAAAACAAAGGTAACATAATAAGGCGCCAGTAACTCAGGGGGGGAGGGGAGGGGCGGTCACTGGCACTGCGTAGGCGCCCGCTTTGTAAGTCAACGGATTTATAAGGCGACGTCGTGAAGAATCGACTGTTTTCTGCACTAATAATGTGGCGTCCCTGAATCCGATTGCGGGTGGAATTGGTGGGTAAATAAAAACAGTGTCGATTGATAAAAACTTTTGATAGTTTTTTACTACATTTCACTAGTTCTTTTGTAAATGCAGATTCATTGTTAGATGATGCTACGAGGCTGAACAGCTAGCAAGACGATAGGTACCTCTTTAGTTTCTACTTTTTCTTTCTTACTGCTTAGTGGTAGTTAAAATGTCGCGTATGGCATTTTACGAACGTACCTACATTCATTCTTTATTTTCTAAAACCAACTGTCTTTTTCTCACTTTCCTTCATCCTTTTCACAAACGGACGGTAACCGTCGAAACAGCCTTCATATTTTTCGGTGGACCCTCTACGATCGCCACTTTATTGCCCTTACCCCTTAGTCTTTCGATGGCGCACGAAGTTGTATATTTATAGCTAATGATACTTAGGTGTGTATTTTAACACAAAACCCAAACAAAAGGTACGTATAAAAATACTCAACACGGCAATATAAGGATCCGACTGCTGTGCGATCGCTCCGCACGATGCTCAGTGGCGCCTATTTTTTGTTGGCATTTTTTCAAAGCATATTAAAACTGAGAATTGGCAGTGTAATAAAATGGCACGGTAAGAAATTTAACAGCCACTTTGGGCAAGAATCCACGCCGATATAATGATGGTCTGGCCCTACGTGGGAGAATTCGGGTGGACTTACAGGATTAGGCTTTTTTGCTTCCTCCTACATTTTGGACGTTTAGTGGAGATACCAAGGATAATGTGCTTGAGTGATGTCACACAACCTAACCTGAAAATTTAAGAATTAAATATAATTGAATATAAAATACTTTATTTACCGTCAAGCCGCAACACTAACAACAATAATAACAACAGAATTTTGACAAAAAATGCTTAAAACAAAAATACAAAATGCTATCTGGATATAAAAATAAATAATGTGTGCGCAGTCTGACATAAATTGGAGCACACTGAGCCTATGCTGTGAAACAAGACCACAGCCACTGATTTTCAGTGCGACCCATTTTAGCGTAGTTCAGCTCTCAATTTCAATTTACAATTTCCACTTTCGGTTATTAGTAACTTTTTTGCACTTTTTGCAACTTCAGTAATCAAATCATATCGCGCGAATTATTAAGCACTCATAAAACCGCGATTTGATAAACTTTACTGATCGGCAAAGTTAAGCAACCTGAGGGACGGTTGGAAGTAGGAGTATGAGAAGCATTAGGTTGTTGCATGTTGTTGTAAATGCAAACAAAAAGTAAGTTGTGGAATTATGAAATAACAAACCGATAAAAATGGCACTAAACGGTATTAAACATCGCATGGACTTTATTTCGACATTAGTTTAAAAGGCAATGTGGGTGACCCAACAAGAAACTCAATGGCTATATTACCCATATCTTGTCCATACCAGACGAATTACGTGTAGTATGAACGGGTTTTCACTAAGGCATTGTTTGCATGAGAACGTTCCAAATACAATAATGGCAAATCATAAAATTCGAGAATTAAAAAAAAAACATTGCAAGTCCCTCAGAGACAAAACCATATTTATGTATATTCATCAATATAGTGCTATTAATAAAATTGTTATTTCGCGTGTACATTAAATATATAATTAAAAAACTTGATTGTTGCAATCAGAAAACATTTCGACAATTCTTACAAATGTTGTGTCTGTTTGTTTGTACGCCATCTGATCTTCTGTTCAGCACTTTTGAGGTGGTCCACAAAAGGAACGGATTCTTATAAAACTTGGTGTGGAGAAATCTTTGTCCCTACATACATACATATAGACAACGGATGCACCGATTCTGATTCGGTTCGCTTAGCAAACATCTCGAAATTAGTAGTAACATAAACAGAACGAACCTAACTCGTGTCAACACTGGCAGCAATAGAATGCTGTGCATTCATCGTTTCATTATTCGTATCTATACTTGTATGCTTACTAGCTAAGTACAGATATTAAATGTTCTGTACTCTTTCCAAAGTAAATCTAGATACTATACTAAATACTAACATTCCAGTGTCAATTATGCAATAAAGTATTCGTATGAATGCCTTGTCCTTGTCAATAATAGTAAAACAAAGAAGGAGCATAACAACAGAGTAGAATCAAATCTGACAGAAGTAAAGACAGTTAATTTTCCACGTAGTTATGTAGGTACGTGGGTATGCTTCGTGCATATCTAGCCTAACATGTACATAACTTATGTAGCCTGAACCTTAGTGCGGTTTGCAGACACTTATTCATATCTAAATGTCCTTGAAATAACCTCGCAAGGCAGCTGCCAGCGACAATATGACAATAACAAAGCTAACTGGTGAATGCTATAAAATGTGTTTACGGGACAAATTTACATACGGCAGAATCGTCATATCGAAATAATGCTTGCTTGCCATGAAAAAGAATACCTTTGTTTACAACAATATTCATTTATAAACCGCCAAATGTTTTGAGCGCAAAGTTATATTTCGAGCTACGACCAATCCAGCGATAAATATATTTGATGGCCACTAAAAACTTGCGAGTACTTTACGACGTCCTTTTTTTAAATCATCCGATCCATTGCGATACAAAATGACTACAGACTCCTACGCAATAAATCAAGGAGACATTCCACACAAAACCCAATGAAAAAATAAGAAAGTTAAATCAAATAAGGGTAGCAAGTCAAAGTTAGGGTCTGACTTACTTTTTCTGGTCACGCGATGCAAATGACACCGGAACATAATGTCCCAGGAAAATAGGGTAGTTAAATGCGAACTTAAATTATTATCATGAGTCAACAAATAAAGGCGTAATCTGTAATTCAAGAGCTACTCACGAAATTTCGTTAAGGAGGGAAGTTAAGTAAGTGCTGCCTACGAACTTCAAAACTAATAAAATAAAGATTGGTACGAGCACTCCGTGGGTTCAGTATGCTATTTAAAATCTAAATTAAATTTCAAGAATGCTTTCTTGCGTAAGACCTTCTTTCTCAATTTACTCCTGCCTGAAATAACATAAACAACCACAAAAAATATAATCTATTCTATACTATAATAAAACTCAAAGGGCACTTATTCTGTACATTTAATATTTTTTCAAAATTTCGATTAG
>DWLO01001244.1:0-15676 GCA_018245335.1 Dalla quadristriga
CCTGACTGACTGACTGACTGATTCATCATCGCAAAGCCTAAACCATGAAATTTGGACTGTGGGTACCTACCATTTAAATGACTTAGGCATCCACTAAGGAAGGGTTTTTTTGATATTCCATCCCTATGGGTGGTTGGGTGGATGAAAGTTTGTTTGAAAATCCGCCGATTTTAAAGCAAGCACTATGAAAACTAGGAATTAATAATATAATAAAAATATTTAAACAACCAACTTCAAACCTTAACTGTTGTAGCTATGGTAAAACATTCGCAGGTACTTAATTAAGTACAATAGGTACCTACTTAGCTTTTGGAAATATTATGCCCTTCAAAGATTTTGGAAAAAATGCAGTCAGCAAGAAAACGGTCACTTCACAAAAACTTTTGTTGATACCAATTGATTCTATTTCTATTGGTTGGGGGCTTAATTGTTTTAAACCAATATTAAGGAGTCACTTACTAAAGAGTCCTCTTAATTCCGGAGTTCCCTAAAATTAGAGGTGGTTAGTGAAATCGGGCATTGACATCACTATGATAATATAATTATAATAATACGACATAACTTTAAATACATTAAAATATTTGCGTTAAAATACTTAATCTATTAAGTAAGCAGATAGATAAGCATTAAAATTCTCGTGGACAAGCTTAACACGATCCATTTCGTAAAATATCTTTACAAATGTAATGGATTGTATCTGTTGCATATTTATATTTTTGTGGTTTCATACATTTCTATTATACCTACCTAGACGATAATATCTACCTACCTACTTTTAGAACTCGATAAACTAAGAAGAAAAACATTATTATAATTATTATTGTAAACTAAATGGTAAAGTTAAAACTAGTTGACCGTTAAATTATTTTGCTAAATCATTAAATTAAAATTAAATGTCAGATATTCAAGTTATGTGATTACATATCAAATTTAACAATCATTGGACATTAAGAATCGACACGATTGTTACCATGAAGACCGATGGTTTCTTTTGAATGGTCGACTCTTTAACATAATTATTGTTCAAAAGCTGCAAGCCCAAAATCCGCAATAGTTATATAAAAAACTAAAATTTTCTGGAGTCCTGTATATAACAAAGATTAAGGTTAATCCTTTTAGACATTTTCATAACAAAGATTAAGGTAATCCTTTTAGACATTTTCATAAACATAGTCACTATCTTGTTCCAATAAAGGCTGTTGACGTGACATTTGATACTAAAATTCTATCTCATAAAAGGGTCGAACGAACAAGAAAGTGAAAATACCTTTGGTAATTGGATTCATTGACAGGCGGATCTCTGTGCACCTGCCTTAAAGGTCAAGGTCAAACTGTCAACGAAACGGCTTTGGGCGGCCGAACGTGCTCCGTACGATTTCTCTAACTTGTTTATGGTGAAATTATGTATACCGCCTACCTTAAATATATTATTAACTTTTAAATTTTCTATTTTTAATTTAGACCTGACTGACGGCTATGTCGTCTTTGTGTAACAATATCATTAAAATACTAAGGTCGTGTTTTTGACGACAGCGATGGACGGGGCGACAGCGGAGCGATCATGTAAAACAAAAGAAGGGAGAAGCATTTTAGTACGATCGCTATTTTCAAAATCACGCCTCATGGATTTTTTTATACTTCTTCGTTTTACTAATGTTAGCTCTGGGCTATGTTTTGCAATACTAATGAACCATTTTAATAGTACGAGTATTGTATACTTTTCTAAATTATTGCGTGAAATTAATAAACCCAGGATATATTTTAACCAAGTAGTTGTTAAACCAATAAAGGTATAATATTCTTAGGGTATAATATATAAATGTACCCTTAATCTACTATTTCAGTAATAAACTGCTCACGCTTTAGATAAATCATCTGTAAAGATCGTTCCTGGAAACATAATAGGGGACTATCGTGTTATACAAATTAATTTGCTATTTTAATTAACGTCGTTGAGTACGATAAATATACTTGTTTCGCGAATAAGGTATTCATTACGATGTAGCTTATGTTTATAAAATTTGCTGTTGATAGGTTTTGAAACGAATAACAATTCTATTAATTGAGTTACCTACTAAACATAGAAAATTTAACAATTCTTGTAGTTGTTTAAAAAGTTAGTGCTGGTTGTAGGTAGTTATATAAAAGTATTATGTTTAAAGAACTGACGTGGTTTGCGTGTGTGCTGAAACAGTGACAGATAAATAACACAAAACCATATTCTTAAAACAAGTAGGTATGACACTTGTCTATAAATTACTCAAGCCGAAGAAAAAACACTTTTATTGCATAAACAATTAATCTTGCGACGCGAGAAATTATTTTGAATGGTGAAGGTCTATGAGATTGTAAAGTACATTTTTTTAATTGGTAGTAATAATAGGATCAGGTATTATTAAATTCCAAATAATGGAAATCCAAACAAACGTTCCATCAAACCCTAGGTATTTTTTAAGATTTAATTCTAATATGGTCAAATTACTGTCCTATTTTCAGTTTCATTCTATGCGTTTATATGTCAGTCAATAATAAATTAATGTAGGTAAATATTGTATATTTAACAGGTACAATATATTGATTAACATTTCAAAACACCTAGAATTCTTATTTCATTTTCAGTAGGCGAGTAGAAATTACTATCTACCCACACCTCTGTGTTCAGAAACAATGATAAAATCTTGAGTAGGCAGGTGTCTAATTAAAATTGTTTACCGAAACCCTTAACCTGGTAGAATTATTCACAATTCATCACGCCCAGTAAAGGTAATACCTACGTATGTAATTTTAAGCTACAACAAAAAAGAATCTGACTGCCTCTTCAGCATTGTTCCTACCTCCCAAACGGATATCGGAATGCAATGCGGTTTTTATTTGTACAAGAACTCAAGCAAACCCCATAAGAATCGGTTCAATTATTACAGTACAGTACGGTTAGGGAGAGAAAAAGAAGAACAGGAAGACAGAGTTCAGGTTGCCGGGATATATTTTCAGATTAGGAAATAACTGGATGCAAGCTGCGAAAAATCAAAAGCTCTGGAAAGACTTGGGGAGGTCTACGCCAAAGAGCGATCTCCTTTCGCTATCTTAGAATAAACGTTAGGCAATCTTATGTTATAAAAATAAAATACTTTTAAAATAAATGCTTTTTTAATTAGTTTTTATTTGTCATACTAAGTGTATTGACTTATAACTATATAACTATTAACTATATTTATAACTATATGTTTCTATATTACATAAGTCCAGCTGATGTAAAGGGTCACTGAAGATAAAGTGCACACTACGAGTACAACTAAAACATACTCTACATTTTCGTGTCAATCCTATTGATAGTTACAGGACCGTTGTTATGTCTTGACATCATTTAACGTCATTCAACATTTCATCAACATCATCAACAATCATTCACAACACATCAACATTTGTCTTAGTAATAACGGGTTTTTATAGAAGAAGGTAGATATGATGGTTTGAAATTTCCACTACCCAAATAAAACCGTAGAAGTTATTTTTCATGACCTGGTATATCTTTTTACATTGATAAAAAAACAAAATGTGCACGATTCGAGAATTGTAATTGTATGGGTGCGTGTTTGAGTTTGAGTATATTTGCATCTAGCCCATTTTTCTATAACGCGATGTATAAGCGTATGTATGTATCTACCCATTTGCTTTGATCTTAGAACGCAACAATGGTTTGTACTATTTTTTTTGTGTCGAATACAAATTCAATGGCGATAAATTTAAAACAAGCTTAATTAAGAAATATGATATAAAATGTACGTGACTGTCGTAAATTTTACTTTTTACCTCGTTGTCGTTTAAATGGAAATCCGAGGGAAAAAATTGGACTTTTTGCCTCAACGGCACAATTATGTTGTTTTTGAAACAAAACGAAAAAAACTTCAAATAACTTGAGCTTGGATTGCTATGGGGGAGAGAGATTAAGGTTACCGCACTGTGAAGGGACGACAAATTCAAACTTGGAAAGTGTCACGTAAATTAATTTTTAAGGCTACAAAAATGCTATTTTACTTTTAGCCTAACAGTACCCGAACAGCTGTGTCGACGTAAAATCTATAATTTCGTTCTAAAATAACTCTTGAAATAAATAATTTTATTGCAAACATAAATTTGCCCAGGAAATAAAACAAACCGTATTACGGCACACGAGATACAATGAAAAGGGATATTTTACTACGTAGTTTAATTTTAATATCTTCGGGAACACTGCGTATCCGTTCAATTTCCTCTTGTGAACCATTTCGCATTTGTATTTCGTTCCCTTCTTTTTTTATTATAATTGCAATTTACCTATATTCATAGATTTATTGTTAGTCGCGTCACGGTTAGTTTTGCAAGTTATTTTTTGCTGGGCATATGTGGAATAAGCTTCCGCCTGAGATTTTCCTGGCAGCGCTATGAAATCAGTTCTTTAAAAAAGGCGCATAAGGAGCTTTCCTTTAGTGCCGACGAAGTCTCTGTGATGCTTGAATTTAAAGGCGATGGTGACCCTCTACGTTGCTTGTTTGCCAATTCGTCAGCCGTTTTGGTTACAAAAGAACATAAGAACCAAACAGCATTAACGGTAGAAGTTAGCTTGAGCTTCACATACATTGAATTACTAGAATTATCTCCTAGTGTTTGACATTGTTTCCCAATTTGATATATAACTAATCATGGATGAATAATGATGACTTGGAGTAATATTTAAGAACGATTAATTGTAATTTATATTGACACATTTAATAGATGTTTGACATTGTAATTATTTTAACTGACCTTTGTATATCTGACATATTTATATCTGCTTTTTGTACACCTGTGGTTTCAAATGTTTGATTTTTACTTCCTCTACTTAAAACCCTATGTACCACTTTATTACAAATAATTTGAATAGGACTATGAATACCCACTTTCAAGCAATGCTGTCAGAAATGATTTTAAAAGCTTGCTTTATATTACAGCTACAGTTCAATTTACGTATGATAACCTAATTAATCAGTAAAGTACATTGAAATGTTATAAGTAGCGTGGCGATTGCTCAAGTAATATCAAAAGCTTGCATTGCGCTGCATTGCCTACCCACTCTGAGAACTTAATTAAAACGTATTGAAAGTAAATTGAAACGCACATTCCCCTACCACCTTCATTGCTTACGAAAATAAGAATGTCAAGGTTGTATGTGGAGACGCCTCGGAGATATGCGGCACATTTGTCTCTGTTGCGATATCGCTTGACGCATCGCGAGTGACGTAACGCAACCATTCGAGTGGGACCCGCGTGCGCTCCGTGAAATTAAGGCATACGAATTATCTGGGAGTTCAAAGTTCTTTGGCCGAACTGAGCGGTTTGCTCCCTAGAATGACTCGAGTGAGATTGCCTCGCGACATTACACCAGCCTAATGTAAATTTTCGTCGTTATGGTATAATGTTTGTTTGGAGTGTAGCGTCTTCCGTGTGGGGCGTTGCGTGATTTCTCCGGTCAATGGGAAGAATTTGTCACAAGGTTTGCTACCCCGCCCTCTTGGGAGAACGTAATGGGAAACACAATGAACGCTTCATTATATTCCAATTATCGCCATTCTAGTTTCACTATCAAATACGCGTTTAGATTATGCACGTATGATAGGATCGTTTGTAGTATCATACATCTATACAACTACATTATCGCTGCCATAGATGTCACACCTTGTGACAATTTAAATTTCAAGTGTATTACTTGCGTAGTAACGATTATGGATTTTGTAATTTTATATTTTGACCACAAGGTAAAAAGTAATTACGTACTTAGTCGGTAAAATTAAATATAGATCTCTGTCGAAGTATTTTAACATGGGAAAGTAGCTGACTTGGGTGTTCTTAGATTTTAAGCTCTTTATGGCAGCTGCCTTTTGTCTGACCTGCAGACTGCAGGAAGTAATATATTTTTAATCAAGCTTTTATTATTATGAAAGTAACGTTCTAACTGGCTGAATAAGCTATTTAGAGGTAAAAAAAGAAAGATTTATATTCACCACAAAAGGATACACTAACTACTAAAGTTACTAAAGTATTAACTAAAACTAGTAAAGTAGTAACTTAACTACTTAAACATAACATTACAACACAATACATACCATTTAAATCCCCTCTGGTACAAAAGGTCACCACTCAGCATAATCTTCGGCGTGCACATCGTAGCGTTGATTTTCAGTGGTGCCATGGATCGATGGTATTCGGACAGCGATAATTATTTATTTCGAGCAAATTTTAGATTTATAGCTCTATAGCATACATTTAGAGGTCTTTAGACCTTATACTGTCGTTACCTGCTCTAAGGTCTATAGGTAAACAATTAAATGACTTCACTTAAACTTTCCGATAGATTATAAAGAAAAACTTTTCAGTATTTATTTAAATAAGCAACTTTCACTCTAATAACTTTCATTTTCACACGTGTATCTATCAAGAATGTTAAATAATTTGTTATCAACTGATATAATTCAGTCATACATATAAGGTATCAAATTATGCTAAACGGTCTTCATTATTGTTAGAAGCTTTGAATAGCAAATAGAAATATACCTTTCGTTTATACTTTACAAATATTTTACATAAATAGTCAAGTCAAGTTGAATAAATACAATACGTTTGTAGTAACTTGGTCCACCTAATGTGTTGATGAATTCAAACATAATATTTACGCTCATAAGTTACTTAAATGACTGTATCAGATCGATTTCTCTATATTGGAAATAAGGGATGGTTTTATACTTTGAAATAATATGTGTATCTTGCACTTTAATGTAATATATTTCCCTGTATGTACTTACTGAGCTTGTCCCTTCGTCCTTAATGATCGATTCTACGTCATCAATCATGCAGTATTACGCACATGTGACAGCGAATTATAATGCAAGCATTGACATCGCATTATCTTGTAACACAACTACATTATAAGTACAGAACAATTGACCAACTTTAAGAAGACTATATACATTATTTAGGACACACTCTACGTCAAAAACTACGAAAATTTTCGCCAGGAGGTAGAACCTGTATACGGTTCGCCCGGGTATACAACCGGGTATACTGTATACAACCGCCACACCCATTTTGGGTCAATTGTACGAACTTTACTTTGTAAATTTATTTCTGTACCTTTTACTAGAGTGCAATAAAGGAATTTTGTATTGTATTTCTACCGTGGACTGATTGTTTTTTCAATAATTGTCATTTTACATTTACAGATAAGTAGGTACATAATTAATTGACTCACAAAAAGTTTTACAATTTACAGTTTGTTGTGGTACTTAATCACAATTTAAATATTATATTTAAAGAGACTTATAAATGAATACCTACTTACTCGAAACGATGAGTAGGTAGGTACTCATTCTTTGAATTTGCAGAAATAAAATTCACTTACCCTATTCACTTTTGGTGTCAGAAAAATCCATGTCGAGTAGATTTTACATAATGACAGATAAAATTCTACATTCGAGTCACGTTGGAGCTTAATGCCCAAGATGTAACATTTCGCCAAAGTAACATATTCGCTTCGCCTACGTTTCCTCCGAAGTGGGTAACGATAGGTCTCGTACTACAAACGGGCAGATTTGTTATCAGAAACGGGTTAATTTCACCCCAATGATGACCCGAAATTTAAATATTTCACGTCGTTCGCATCCCTATTGAATTAAATCAAGAACGTGTCCACACGTATCCTTGAACTCTACACAGAAATTATGATAATTAGACTTCAAGTCAGTAAATATAGCTGCTAAACGCGCTCGGCATTAGCCTGTGCAAACGAGCTTAACTGTTACGTTTAATGAAATCCCGCACGAATTTTAAATAGGTAGATGGATAGGTATGGCATAATTTTGCGGTGTGGAAAAATAAAACCAGTTATGGTTGACTTTATAATAAGTCCTTGAAAGACAAAATGGTCATAACAATTTTTTATACGCCACTTGGAATTTATTATAAGGTGCTTAAACGAAATTCTAATGTAACGTTCGATCATAATATATTATTTGTGTTGCCTCATTCGATGTGCAATACTACTTACTACAGTATGATAAAGTGAAACTACATGTAGCACACATTATCAGTGAGCCACTATGTGTTACAGCCACGGCGATGAATTAATAATTTATCTAGAATAACAATTCGGCAATGACCAGCAATAACTGCAAAAGATGGAGTTACAAGAAAGTAAAACTATGTGACGGGAGTTGGAAGGAATTTTATAAACGCAAAACTGGTCTTGGTAGCTGATCATTATGATACCTGAGCAGACTCAGTGCTCAGTGGACGTGTCTTACAAATCACTCGTCGATTGTCAAACGCATGGTCCTTAAGTCCATTGCATTACCGATAACGATACGCGCATGGAGAACGGATCTTTGTAAGAAATGTAAAACGCGACGACACTAATTACAGCTTTTTAAATGAAGACTGCTTGTTAAATGATAATAATGGTAATATTAGATTAGTGTAATAGTAGTAAAAAGATGCAATGTACGTAGATGTATTGTGCCTTTGCAGCTACAACTAGACGGCTATAACAACTAGATACATTATATCTTTTTTACTTGTAAGTTACTTGCGAGTCATCTATAGTAAATCTACTTCTTCAATATATTTTCATAATCGAAGATTGTTTCCCGCTATACTCGCTGTTAACTTTGGTGAGACAGTCGGGTATTGTCGGAATTTGTGGTACGTACTGAGCTACCAAGTGTGCTGCGTTAGGAATTTCTAAGCGATCGCTTTTTACGACCCTTTCTACACCGTAAGTCAGGTATTTGTGTACCGTACCTATTACGTATATTTTTCTGTTTCTATGAACAAATTTTGTAGTAGAATTTTTTAATTTAGTTTCCTTACATACCTTACATAGTTCAAATACATACATAAACTTAAATCTGTATCATCAATTTCCTGCCATTGTCCCAGTCGACTTGGCGTCGGCATGAATTTTTTTATGTTTGTGGGTGTTACTTTCAATGACATGGTGTCTGTCGTCAACCCTCCTAGCCGGAAGCTTTGGTGGTTCTTTTCGTCGTAAACTGATTGAGACACTGCAAAAATGTTGCTTGAATATCGTGGCTGTCGACATCGTCACTTTGCTACATAGACGTTAAAACAATTAATTTTAAGTTAAGTCAAGGGACTCGCCTTTAGTATTAGTGCATACAACTGTATATAAGTTACACATAAGTAAAATAGGTACATAAGAACCTTACCTGAGTAAAGGTCCATCAATTAGATACGATGAGGGAAATACGATTCTCGAGATATTAGCAAATAAACTAACAGATATACTCACAAACAGGGCCAACTGAGATCCTGCTTTTTTTTAAGTAGATAAAAGAATATCTGCTAACATGCTCCATGTGAAAATTGTTGCTAAAATAAAAAAATCTCAGGTGTATTTTCAAATGAAATAAAAATCTAAAAATAATTAATGGTTACAGATTTTTTTATCTTGTGTATGAATGATTTCGTGAGTATGTTATAAAAAGCCGCCACATCATTATAATACGGATGTACTTGGAGGTTTGGCTGTATGAAACCAGACATCGTCAGTCTCGACTACATTTCTGCACTCTTCCAGTACCTCATTAATCAGGAGAGTCGCGTATTGATTTTGAAATTATTATACGAAAATTTAAAGAAAATAAAAGACAAATTCTTCGGCTCATTGATTTATTTTGTTCGTTTAAATAACACTTCATTTATATCATGTCTATAAAAACAAAGATTACAGAGTTTTATTGGTTCCATTTTCAAAAATTCTGTTCGCAGACATGTCCTTGACTGCTTGTTGGATTGTTTTTTTATAATAATTGAAACTTAACGAACTTACCAATGGTGTACCTTCTTACTGCTGCTTAGCAGTGGTCACTACTCTTGCCGCCATCTTTGAGCACTAGCGGGGCTGCCCATGCATCGTAGAGGAATTTTTGCACCTTTTTTTGAAGAATCATTCCTGAGGACCATATTCGGTCGCTTGTTGCTTACAAAATAAAAATCTTCTAGTTAGCCTTCTTCCTAATCTGCTCCTTTATAATTTGCAGTTCAATATAAAATATTTACAATTTTAACTGCCAGCATGGTTTATTTTATAACAGCCATCAAAAGATGATCACTCCTTTCTTCACCACGCCTAAATTCATTAAACCAACGGCACACGCTTGCACTAGAAGCACATTTGTTCTCACAAGTCATTTTAACTTAATTTTATGATTTTTCTACTACCGCCTTGAAGTCGTATAAAATCAGCGCGCAAAAGTATCCCGACGCTGTTTTTTTTCAGAGAGTAACTTTGTTTTATTTAATATTCTATAAATTAAGACCGGAAATTTTGAAATTGGAAATTTTATGTAATATTTAAAAAAGAAAGTAATATGTCAAAATACTGATTATAGTGTCCCATGTATGACTCGGTTTCAGTAAGTCCTCTAATTGATGATAGCAAGAAATAGTATATTGTACCTAAGCGTATTCGTATACGATGTTTTCTTTACAAATCGCTCCCACAGCGCGACTGAAGTAGGAGCTTTCGTCGTACGGCGCTTAAAAGATCTCAAGCCCTTTGCACTTTTATTAACATTTAAATCTTGATAACAAACCCATCTTAGATTTAATCTGGTTTAAAAAGGTAGAACTACTCGCATTCGGCATTAAGAATGTATATGATACGAAGAAACAGGACAGAAAGCCTTCAATTCCTTGCTATTAAACAGAGTTCGTTCATCTTAACATCGTACAATTCAACACAGAGGGAGACTATAAATAAAATTTGTCGTTTTGGGTCGCATATGTATTTAGTTTTCGCGCATTCGTCCAAATACAATTTGAGGAAGGAAATTGCGTAGCTGTACTTGCCGCACGAACGAGAGAAGTGATATTAAATCTAGATGACAGTTATTAGGATGTTGTGGAGTGGTGGTCGCTCAGTGCCAAAATAATTCCGGACGAAATGAGATGATATTCTGCTGACGAATTTTTTAAGTGGCGACGAAATGAGCTTGTGCGAGCGTTGCGATTTTTCAAATTTTTTATAGAGACTTGTACTTTGACGCCATTGTTACTGCTGTTTGTAGGTCTTTATGTCAATTGTGTCATTTTTGTCGTTATTATTATTATGACTATCAACACAATGATATAATATTTTATACAGAACGTTTATCTTACAATAATGTCTTATATTATTATCTTCCATTTGTTAATTTTAATCAATGTGTTTTTGCAAAAACGGTTTCGCATGAACATATATGCAGATAGATTGGAATACGACTATTCGCACAAAAGCAATCGCAATCACCAAAGCTATATATAATACTTCGTCCGCGTTAAATTTTTAATTAATATTCGAGCTTAAAATTATCCTATAATCTTCTCCGTGTCTCAAACTATCTCTGTATCAAGGTCTATGAAGATCGGTTGTATGGTTTGGAGGTGAAGGACTGAAGGTGTGTCAAGCAAAAAAATAAACTACATTTCACATTTATAATATTAGTCAGATAAGATAAGATTCCATGAGTCTCCACTTAATTTCCATCCCATTCCTGTATTTTAAAAGAAAAAGAAGCCTACTGAATTTACATTACACAAAAATATATTCAAAGGATTATTAACTTAGTAGCTCCTACTCTCCTACAATCTAATAAGATCTCAGAAGGTACGCCGAATGGCGCATAACCTAAATAGATGGATAAATTTATTTCAAACGTTTGAATAGCAGCATATTACGCAATTCATGGCCTGCAAATCAATAAACTCTCAATGGTTCAATTCGGTGAAACGTCGGTACAAATGAATTATGCATTATATAAATCGATGTCTCGGGAGAAATGCAATTGCTTGCTCTTTATATCAATTGATTTGCTACCCCATCATTCAGGACCCAAGAGACTTGCAACAGTTATTTGGTGCTCTCTAAAGATGGAAGCGGTCAATGTACAAGATACAGATGATAACTACTCATGCATTAGAGAACCGTTTTTTTTATTAAGTTCAATAACGACAAAAAAAATTGGACGAACCAGGTTACCTACCAGAGGTATACCTACATTTTGACAGAAAAAATGGCAGTAATTATTTTCGCCCTTTTCTCTATCAAAAACTAGGTAGGTATACGAAAATAAAAATATGTCCAAAATATCCGTAATTTTATTGTTAACAATGATAACGATGCACATTTTTCAAATGTTTACCTAGTATGTTGATGGCTTAATCGTCAAGTAACGATTGACATAAATCACAAGTATGATGTGTACTAGATCTCGAATGCTGCTACACTTGATAATAATCATAAGAAGCTTCGAATGTTTAATTCAGTATATTTTATTGCTGAAGTAGTTACTTACAAATTGTCAGTTTTTGGGTAAAACTCTTCGTTCTGCTTCCACTGCCCGCTCACAGACTGGTGACAATAAAACTTCTGCAATTGTGGCGGGGGGACCATTGTCCTATAAGGTTTTCAACAAAATTAGTTTCAACTTTTTACCGATTTTGACATGAAAATATATTTGGCAACGTGTACAAGTTCACACCACAGTCATGTACGTGTACAAGTTCACACCACAGTCATGTTCATACTTAAAAAGCGTATTTTAAAATAATAATTTTTATAGGGATAAAAACAAGCAAATAGCAAGGCAGGTAATTGTATGAAAAGAGTAACCTTGTCAAACATTAGAATGTACTAAAAATAGGGTGCAGCACCTCTACACTATCGAGCAAATTTGTCGTCGTGAACGCGTTACAATTGTGTAACGCGGATTGACAAGCTCACAACCATCCGCGACACTAACCACATCCACGTTCGCGCACGTTTTACTGGATGTGTAGTTTGAATAAAAATGTGTACTTAGAAGTATATGTTACTTCCCCTCAATGTTTGTTCAATCGGTTAATCTAAGATAACACCAAAAATCAGGTTACTATAACGTTGTAAATTGGAAGAGTGTTGTAACACACAACCTGTATCCTGTTATCAATATGACTGTTTTCTCTTTTGTCAGTAAAATTATTCTTATTCTTCCTCAAACATTGCGGGAAAACAGAGCTAAAGAAACAAATCAATATACTTTGGTCTTTTGAATTTGCGGGCGTCAAACCAATATTCTTCAGCGATGTTGTTAGGTACGTTAGCCTTTACAACATATCTGAAAAAATAACACCGGCTATTGGCTTCTTTCTATAAGACAAGGCGTAAGCTTTCCTAATCTTTACCTTATTCACTTCGTGGCCAGCTAAGACAAGTCAGAATTAAGTTTTTCATGATTTTATAATAATTTTACAAATTACGTAAAAGAATTCTGACTTGGCCCATCTGGTCACGAAGTGCCAAGTTAGATCAGTAACTATTCAGCGGAAGATTAATCGCAAGTGAAAAGAATACGCCCGCGGGGACCGAATCCAGCGAAAGTAAAATTTATCATAGCGCCGTGCTCGCTTACCTTTCAAAGTTTCTTTGCTCGTGGTTTTTTTTGTTAGTGCTTAATTAATTAAAAATTTGTATAAAGAAACAAGACAGACAACCCGATAGGAGGATTCAGTTGGGCTGGGCAGCGTTCGGGAAGCTTCATTTATCTTCTTGTCGTCTATACCGCGAAGCCTTACTAAGACTTAAGGTCTTCAACCAGTGCGTCCTACGTTTCATGACCTACGGAGCTGAAACGTGGACACTAACAGTGGGGCTAGTTAACAAGCTTAAAGTCGCACGCAGCACGCTATGGAAAGAGCTTTGTTAGATGCTAGAGCCATGTATAGACAGGCAGACAAAGGCAGACAGTCTCATCACTCCCTTTTTAATCGGAGGTTAAAAATAAAATAAAGACCAACTAAAATGTAGGTGGTCTGGGAATAATATTAGGTTGCGGGTAGGTACAATGATAGCAAATGCGGAATAAATGTTTTTTACACGTATGCTTTAATTTGTTCAGACAAACAATGAGATTTCAGCAAAAAAAAGTCCATTTAGACTCCTCGTGAAGGTTCATAGTTTTTCTACAGATTATGTGTGCAACATTTTCGGAACGTGTATAAAATACGTATTCTATTGTTATCTGCTTCTTTATTGACATACAATAATTATTGGTAAATGCCTGTTCCAAACCTTAACTATGAAAACGGGCCGACCCCATTACAAAATATTCAGCCTATTAAAGTAGTGATATCTAAGCCAAGTGTGCTCCTTCTTAATTCCATAATTTCACGTCAGACCTACTTTCATTTTCAACGCTGCTTTTTTATTTTTATTAATTTTCTAAAGCCTGTTTATTTATAAAAGGAAGCAGAGATAATATGATGAGGGTCTGAAAAACAAGGTGCAGAAAAACAAAGTGCCCTGCGCTCAGATTATGGTTTTATGTGCTATTACAAATTATTTATTTAAGAAACAATGTACTAGGTACCTACTTTCTGGTTTCGTCAGAAAGTGCCAAACAAAAACATACGGCTGATAAAGAGTCTTAAACATAATCGGTCTTACTTATAAACGTTAGTTAAATTTAAGTTATGAATTACTGATTAATTAAGAAATATTTTTAATTATTAACCTAAGCTGTATAGCCTAAAGTTAACTTTAGGCACTGCTTAAATAGCTGTCATTTAAACACCACAGGGACGATTTTTAGCGCATGGTCACTAACAAAATGATGACGATGTAACAGCTGACTTCACAGAATGACATGCTGTCAAATGTATGTTCACATTCGAAAAATAAAATTCACCGGGAGACTTTGATCTCACCGAGTATCTGCCCGGGTAGTGAGGGTCGTATACCTAGAGACCCATAGACCCCACGTGTTGACAATGCAGATGCGTAGGAGGACTCCTGTCATGTCGAAAAGTAAAGTTTCAGCTTACTGCTTCATGTTAACAGTTGACGTATTTCGGTACCTACATAATTACAGATCATTAAAGTGTCGCTTTCACTAATTAATTCGGTATTTCATACGGTGTCGCGATAGTACAAATATAGGCTGTAAGGATGCCGGTATTTCCTCGCCTGTAACGAACCGTAAAAATTATTCCATTAAAATAAGATTTGTTTTTATTCGTTTTCTTCTGACAACTCCCTCTGAGTTACAGCTACTGGAGTCAATTCTTGACAACGTTGAACTCCGTTCACCTGATTAAGTGAGAGTGAATATAAATGCGCCCGAGGGATGCACACCTCAGAGCGAAAGCAAGATTTATTTTGACGTCGCTGCGTACCATCTTCCTTTTGTGTTAAGACGCTTTTTGGAAGCCCCTTTAAATGAAATTATCTTTTCAGAATTCGATTCTATAGAGGAAAAATTATAGATATCTCTGCTATTTTTGCATCACTTTAATGTCACTTGGAGTTGGGTGTCATTAAGATTTTGAACAGGACTTCGTAGCCTTGTTTTTTGTGATACTGACTACCGAGCTCGAGTTCAATTATTTTTATTAAAAAAGAATTGAACTCTAGCACGTTTATTAATACAAATGTTTTTGTATTACCAAACCAAACTTATATACTCGTAGATTAGAAAATTGGCAAGTAAAAGTTGCTGAAAAGGGTGAGTTGACACCCTCAAATGCCTATGTCTCGAAACGCTAAGCCCAGCAGTGAACGCAAAGGCTAAGTGATATATAGACGGGGAAGTATGGACCCTCACTCTCACAAAAATTCATAGAGGCACTA
>DWLO01001245.1:0-15666 GCA_018245335.1 Dalla quadristriga
GGACTGGTTGTTTCAACACGGGGTAAAATGTTTATGTCTACGTAGATATATAAGAATAAGAAGAACGATGTTGGATGAGGATGAAGAAGTCGTGTGACGTCCTCATACTACAAACAAAAAAATCACAACCTGCCCCGAGCAAATGTCACTTAGCCCCAACGCCAAAACCGACATTTCAAGGTTAATTTAAAAAAAAAACAACTAAATACAACTGAAAAACTAGATTTATCCCTAAAAGTAAAATATGAAAAAAACACGTTACACCAACACATAACTATGCTTTTGGATAACAGTCAGTAGACCAATACAATTACTAAAAAAATAAATTTATCTAACCTGTGGTATTTAGAACAGCGTGCTCATTCTCCTCTCACAAAAGCGCTGGCGACACTGTCGCGCATAGATTGATGGCGTAATCATTTGTCTCATTTTAACGTCACTATAGTACATTCTCTCTAGCCACCATTGCCGCTGTCTACCTTCCCCCTAACACAACACAAACAGTCTCCCCTAATATAACATACTTTGTCTGAAATACGGTTTAACCTATTTTTTTTGAGTGCGACCATCACTGGTAAACTTCAAATTTTCTGATATCCATTTAACGTTTTTTACACTTTAAATATTATATAGTTACACACTGTTTTACATTCCAAAGTGTTTTATACCCTTATCTTGATGTGCAAACATTTTTCTCAACTGTGAGGGGAACAAATACGAGGTTGACACCTAATTGCTTAAATTGCGCCATCTATAACGAATAAAGGCACGATTTTATATTTATTTGCTATGGGAAACATTATTTTTTTACATTATTCCAATAAGTTACATACCATATTACCAGTGCCATGGATTATGAACTTATATTACGACTCTTCGATTAAGTACATACTACCTTTATAAATGCTTTAATCGATTTAGGTTCTAGTGTTCCAACTCCAAGGTTTTGGCTTAAAACGAATGGTAGGTACAGAAACAATACACCTGTTGTTGACCCAGAGCTAAGCATCGTGGGTTAGCTCTTTCCGCCACTTAGGCGGCGCAATATGTACGACATTTTGTTATTGTACCAAAAAAAGCCATTCTTGCATAGGCCATAAACAAGAACATAAATGCTACTTTCCGAGTTTCCGTTTGGACGTTTTAAGTCTCTCTCCTAACACAGTTGTTAAAGTTTACTTTATCTGTGAACCTGTAATATGGCACAGGTGAAATATCAAAGTGGTATCTCGTAAAGGAGTTCCTTTCAATCAATGTATAATATATTATTAGTGTCTGTTTGTTCAAAGAAGTAACGTGGCGAAAATGTGGACTAACGATATGATATTAACTTGGTCCTAACCCCGCCATCCGACATGAACAATAAGCTAGATAATAAATAATAAACATACAATACTTACATAAAAATATACAGCACAGCTGCGCCCAATCCAATGTTGCTTCTTTGAACAAACTGGCTACCTGAAGCGTTATGATTTGGTAGTCACAACAGCTGTCCATTCGAATATAAAAAGGCAGCGCTGGCGACGCAGATACGTGAACGGTAGGTGTGACTGATGCCAGACACAGGCCTGTCTCAGCCGCACCACCGCTACCAACCAACATATTAATTTAAATGTGATTGACGAACTATTTTTACTTTTGTTTTTGTTTCCATCTATCGGCCTTGTTAGATAGGATGGAAGGAAAGATGAGACAGGCCAAGTAAACAACTTATTAAATGTATCCCTTACTGATCGAAGCGTTTGACTGAGTTTATGTTAAAATTAAAACAGTTAAGAACCTTTCATTCTTCAACACCTTAGCCATATTCAGGATGTGCATCTTGATTACATGTAACTATTATTACAAACCATTAATGAATAGTATCTTATCTTCAATTAGAATGTATTGTAAAAATCATTATTACAACTGTACTCTGATGTGTACGTGGATGATCATGTATAGTACGTCGGTACGATTTGTGCCCCCTCACAAGGGGTTGAGTTATGTAGCATATTGCATTTTATAATAATAATAAATTTTTCTTATATGTGGTCTTGAGAGTTTTCTTAAATACATTCTTACTACTGCATACATTTTATCCCAAATTCGAAATGAAAATCGTAATAATAGCACTCCTTAATGTATTGGATTAATCTGTATTAATTGACTCGATAAATAATCCTCAGAACCAGCTTCAAACTCCTATGATTAAAGTTAATTTTAGATTGACAGCGACGGGTCTTGGTTTGCTCTCACTAAATGCTATTGTGGGAAGTTTTGTCGGAGTTAAGAAGCCTTTTCGGATAGCTTCGAGCGGCCTAAGGCCAACACTTAGCTTGGCCGTTAGCCTCTAGTCATGCGTCGCAGTGGACCGTTGATGGGGTTTAGCTTGGAGCCAAGGGACGCGATGCCTTTTACAGCACAATATAAGATTAAAATGAACTGTATTTTGAAGACTACGGCGCCATCCCTACCAACTGGGCGTTGGAACGGAGTACCAGGTTCAATCGACTGGATAGTTTGATTAAATAAAACCAGTGGATAGAATTGATATGGCAGGGCTTTGCTAACAACTCGTAAAATGCCCTGATCTATCCCACAGGCATCGTGCATGCGGGATATAAAGATAGCTAATTCCGGCTGACAAAATAACATCTTTTTCACAATCCAAAGACTACCTATTCAAATTGTCGCGGGACCACGTGTATCCGAATGCACTCGAATTCAAGTCGAATAACTTAATTGCGTCTCGCCACATATTGTTTGTATGAGCGCGTAGCCTTGCGAACTCGCGTAAGACTGGGTGGATATTTTTTGTTTAGCAATTTTATGGCTTGTTACCATTTTAGCACGTTGTTAAATGGTTTAAGCCTTGTCATTAAGAACTATTTTTGGCCATTGTCGCGCCGCGTCACTCGCGTCGCGTTTTTTCATCTGGCAACACTAGATGCGATCGAACATTCTGCTCATGTGCACTTGCGTTTTTTATAAGAATCAATATTGCAAACAAATAGAAAACACAAAACAATATTACGTACAATTAAACAAACATCAATATATTACAAAGTAACTAAAATCACGGCAATCACTACGCAAACACTTAACACACCACTTGTTTAGCGTAAACAAAATACAAAAATATTGGTAAGTAAATAACAGTATTTACTTCCAAATATTTTTATAATAGTAAGTAATGTACCTACTTACATTATGGAAAAACCATAAAAGTCGATATTGCACCAATTCTGGACCGAATTTCATAATGGTTTATAAATATGAGGAACATCTATATCACTTTAGAATTTTTAAACTTTTGAAGGAATAGTCTTTAATACGAACTATTTAATATAAAAAACGGAAGAAAGAAGATTAAATCATAATAACTGTAAATAATAGTTTACACGCACAGTTTTCTTGCGCTTGAAATAATTGGAACTGTGTTGTCGTCAGTAAAAACGCCAAAACTGCAGTGTAGTAATAATTTTATTGCAGTATTGCAATACTTTTACAATTATATATTTTTTTTTATATAAATTATACTTACTTATATAGGAATAACTTAAAAAATTAAATAATTAATAGTAAATATTAAATTTATGGAACCATAATTTAACCTTTTACGGAGAAAAGTCTTAATTTGAATTCATTCTGTTTTCAGGTGTTCTAGTTTGTCATCTACGGACAGAACCCCATAAATATAACTAGGTATATAAAGCAAGACAGAACGAACGCCACAGATCCGATATTAATCACTATTATATAAAAGACATGTCCTGACTGACTGACCTGACATCCCTGAGCCTTTGACTACCTACTGAAGCTAGAAACATACAATTTGGACAATGGGTTCCATTTATGACGTAGGAACGTTTAATGATGTTCCTTAAAAGGATTAAATAGGGGTAGAAATGTTGTTTGAAAATCCGCCATTTTGAAGGAAGCTTAATAAAAACTGGTATTTAGCTTTTTGATTGGAAATAATGAAATATGTATTTGAAAGTTTATGGAAAATCCATCCCCGAAGGGATGAAATAAGGGATGAAAGTTTTTGAAATCCGCCGATTGGGAAACAAGCAATATGATAACTGGTATCTAAGCTTTTTGGTTACAAATGAAGAAATATTATTTCTCAATGTTTTGGGAAAATCAACCCCCAAGTACGTTAACGAGAAGGGTAAGGTCATAGTCGACCACGCTGGCCAAGTGAGGATTGGCAGACTTAACGCGCCTTTGAGAACATTACGCAATACTCTCAGGCATACAGAATTCCTCGAGATGTTTTCCTGTACCGAAAGCACAATACATGATATTTAATTATTTAAAAATGGGAGATATTATTATAATATTATTATTTTATTGATATTGGTTATCTACAATATTATAGATTTGAAAATTAGTTTGATGGTCTGATACGCCTTTACGGCTAAACCGTACAACGTAATTTTCTTGCTCTTTCAACTGTGGATTTTATTTACATAGCCATCTTATTTTTTTGTGTTTTGCATGTTTTTGTTTTATTGTTAAAGTTATCTCAAATGCAAGTGCTGCTGATGTTAAACCGTCAAAAAAATTGTAATTAGGGCTTTTTCACAAAAAATCAACGTTTAAATTTGAATGCAATTAGTTAAAAATATAAAGTATAAAAAAATAATGTCACTTTGAGAATCAATCATTCTAACTGGATGAAATCCACAAATTTGAAGGATGGGTCTCGGCTTAATTGACTGACAACTAACAACCTGATCGGACGATGCGACATGAGAGTACTTGCCTTGCCGGGAACTTATTCTCAACAACAGGAGGGCACAAACAGTTTCACCGGGAGACTTAGTTACCGAGTAGCTGCCTGGGTAGTGAGGCAAACCTAGAACCCGTAGACCCCCATGTGGACAGTGCGGATATGACGGATGACTCCTGTCATGCCATGTCTTGACCCAGTGGCCAAAATTGGAACTAACTGACGTTTAAAATTTTCTTATAAATTGATTGACGAACGACGGCAACTGCGCCGTTAGCTATCAGTCACCGGGCCAGATAAGTTTGCTGAATCATACATAGAGCAAACAAATATTTATAAAATTAAATTGATCTCAGTTAAAATATCAGATAAGTTTATCAATGCATAATTATATTACAAAGTTCCAAGTATCTTCTCACAAACTTAGTAGATATACTTTGCATTTTTTCTACTCTATGCCAACGCCATCTGGAAACATGTATAGGAATTAGTTTCCGTTGCACAACAGTAGGGAGTAAAATAATAATTCATGTTTCAGTAAACCCTAGATAGGTGCCGATTTGCACTGTAATATTCATAGATGGCTCTTATAGATGTGATGTGATGAGTTGATCCAAAATTAAGATAGATGGTTCTAGATAGGTAGGTACATAGTAACCACATCTTCAATTGAAATCTGAAAATAAGGCAAAAAGGTGCCGGTTATCACTTGCTGTCACGTATTGTGTAGTGGTGGGCCGCCTTGTTTTTGTCAATTTTTCAGCACAGTCTGAATAGTTACTTAGCACTAGATACGTGTTTTAAGGATGTAGAAAGTGGCGTGCCTAATCGAGGAACATGTGAGGAACAGAATAATAATGCCTAATGTTGGTTAAACATACATCCTCGCTTGAAAATTAAGCAGACCAAACACGGAGGACTATGGCGTTTAAAAATGACGGTGATGCAACTATTTCATGTACGCAAATGGTGAGATGGTTAGTGAGCGTGAACTCGTAAATAATCAACGTAAGCGCCAAACATAATTTTTAACTTCTTTCATAAAACTATTTGACGGATTAAGAAAATTATTTTGGATTTTATAGAAATGATTAGGCACTTACTATATTTAAAAATTTATTCCGTGAACTAATTCGTAGTAATTCGTTCGTAATTAGTAGGTACTTAGTGTCACAGAAAATAGAAAATAATTACTAATTAACTAACTAACTACTAATTAATTAACTTAACTTAATAATTTTTTTCACGATATCGTGTTTTCTTTTTTGAATTACTTAGATTAGATAGTAAAGAAATATATATATTGAAAATTAGTTTAATTATCCTTTATTTAAATGAAGTAAAATTAGTGGAATTGAAAACACTCTAAAGCAGTTGTATCACCTGAACTGTTCAGTTAAATCGTAAAGTGTTTACAGAAATCTGAGAACTGGTCTGACTTCAGACTAATATTATTATAGAACCGACACCTTTATAGGTCGAAAAAACATTATTTTCTCGTAGAAATAAGTAGCTGTCAATAGTCGTTGGCCTAAAGGGAAAATATACTCTGAAAAATAAAATTCCCTGTTTCTTATACCTGCTGTATCAATTACCGTTTACCGTTTGCTGCTAAAACAAAGTTATTACACCTTCACATAGATAAATTTAGCTTGTAAGCGAAATTGACTTATAAAGTGTACTTAGAAAGAGGTTAAAAAAGTATTCATTTTGCAGACGGTTGCCAGATATTATCGGTGTCAGCCTTTCATGAATATTTTATAATCAATTCCGCAGTAAGTGGGTCACAGATGTGCCGCTTCCCTTACGGCTCAGATGGTGTCGATGTGCAGAGTTATTAATCGACTGGGTATTAGGCCTTTAAATCGATACACCGGAAAAAGTAAGGGGCAACCGTTTTTGATTTAAGAAACGATAAAGTGGTAGTGTGGAGGCAGTGGAATCTTTATAGAAATATAGATACATCATAGACTAAGGAGTGCCCGCGACTTCATTCGTGTGAAATATTGGTATACTTACAGAAAATTGTATCAGTCAAGATTATTTGCATTACAAAGAACGTCTAATGTGGGATATATATTGTACACACAAAGTAATTACAGCAAATAACAAATTTCCTTTCGGCTCGGACCATTTTGCGGCTGGAATCAAGAAAAATGTGTCACAATGATTGCGTGGAATCTTAGAAGAACTTAAAACATCTTTGTAGAAGAGTAAAACATCCCTTTTCCTTGCAAGGTCTCAAAAATTGTTAGAACAAAATTCTGCCAGTGTAAGGCCGTAATAAAACCGTGTCACATAAATAGTATGTTCTTTTTAATTATTGACCTTAATTTTAATATAAACAGACACTCCAATTTAATATATTGGTAAGAGGTAAGATACACGATTAAAAATTTAATTTTTGTACACTACATCATTTTCGCGCATAGAATGCTAAAATGCTCGTTTGGGGAATGTCGTAGTGGATAAGCGTCGTTTATTGCGTACGCCGCGACGCCGTTGTGGGAATTTCCGGCCGGCATCACGCGGCGCGCTGAGCTTCGCGCCTCCTACAAGGCCTCAGGCTTAGTCGTTGGAAGTTGCTTATTTCTTTTTCTGCCGTCGTTGAGCGCCTTTTGTGCTCTGGGTCTAGGGTTATACAAGTACTAGTCGATCAAAAGCGAAGTGACTCTTGGACGACAACGTAACGAACACGTAGACTCTGTAGAACGCAAATCAAAATGACTGATTATGCATTTATTTGACGTTTGACTATGAAATTAGCTCACTAGCATACCGTAACGTAGATCTGCCAATTGTTTACCAATTGTCAAATCGATCACGTCTGACGTCACTCTACGATTGCGCGTGTCAATACTGTAAATTTTTGAACATTAAAACATATAATCGTTATCACTTATCACTAATTGAATGTCACTTTTGTGTTGTGCCACTTTGTCTAGGCCCCTGCACTCTCTAATAACGATGAAGGTGGGTGGATACTTGAAACTGGTAGGTAATAAAAGTTTTGAGTAAGTATTATAATTAATGTCAAAAAACAAAGGTATAAATGAATCCACACAATAACCTAATTGGTGGCGCTGCGTTAGGAAAATTACTTAAATTTTATTTTCCATAAATAAACATTCAACCCTTCGATTTTATTTTGCCCGCTATTCGTTTTATAATAAAAAATATTTAATAACGATGGCTGCGTAGCAACACAGAGGAGATACACGTCATGAAATAAATTAAAAAACTAAAAGGTAAACTTAGTTAATTTGTTGGTATAGGTATGGTCTATATTTTTTTAATGTAAAGCACTTAATTTGGTTTCTAAATCAGATAAGTATTTTCTACCTACTTCGAAGATCGGATAACTTGATTTGGAAATCAAGAAATCAAGACCAAGTAGACTCAATCCGAACAATTGTTTCTAAATAAAAAGAAAAATGTTCACGATTCAATATGCAGCGAAGACGTCAGACTACAGACGACTCGGTGGTTTCGGAAATGAAATAACTTATGGGATAGGCATGCTCAAATTTAATTTTGCGGTGGAGTAGAAATGAAGTGCTTCTTGTTGGTATTTATTTGAATACCTAGTTGGTAAACTGTTTTTGCGTTTCTGTGAGACCGGTGTCTGAACTTTACAGTTTTAATAAGTAGGTACTTAGTTGTGAGATGGCTTTTTGAACTAGTCCGTTACCTAACTAGTGGCTTTTAACTATTGAGAACCGTAGAAGGAGTACGGATTCAAACTATCAATATCATACATAATTTATATCTTTTTTCAATCTAATTTAACTTCTTTCCTTCTTTTCCTGTATTTTTATAAAAAATTTCAAGGATGTCGTGCAGAAATCGCTACTTAGTGATAAGACCGCTTCTTGTACATCTATCGTATCCTTTTTTTAATAAAACTATTGTACGTTTTTTTATGATGCAATAAAGAGTACGATAATAATAATTTCATTTCAACCATCACTAACTGAGATGGAACATTTTTGCCCAAACCGGATTTACGCTAACTGCACACAAGCCAAGCTCACCGAATGACGTCGGTAAATCCACATTATCCAGTCCCTTGTCCACATTTGTCCCGGTTAACTCCATTAGTTTCGATAACAACACCAAAGATTTTTACGTACTATTACTTTGAGATATTTTCTAGAACTTCTCTATGGAAAGGTTAAGTTTTTTTTACATCGGTTTTTAGTGTTTCCATTTTTAGGATTATAAACCAAATTTTTGAACATATATTTTTTTATATAGTTCTATATTTTGTGAGACTCAGATCATACAGAGTCTCAAAAAATATAAAACACGATTACTTGATAGTTACTCGATAAAAAAATCATGAAGTAGAGTCTTATTTATTTTTATTTTCTGTGCCACTACTATACCACTACTATTTTCAAGGATTAGGTAATGGAATTGTTTTTAAACCAGTGTGTAATCTTTTCTAAAAAATCCAAAATAATTTTCTTAACCCGTCAAATACCTTATTAGCTAACTTATCCTCCTATTATAATTCCGTACAAAAGTATTTATATTGTAAGTATCTTATTATATAGTATCTGTTATCATATACAGTACTATATCAGTGTATAGTCTGTTTTATATCGCGAATAGGCTCCGAAACCGCTTAACGGATATTGATGAAATTTTCAGGGACACTAACTTACCGTACAGACTATTGTATTATCTCAATATCTCAAACGATTTTTACGTTAGATAGGTATACCGAACTAACGGGTGGACAGACGGGGGTTTAATTTACTGTATCTGAAAATTTCACACAGACGAAGTCGCAATTACTCCCTAGTTTATAAAACTAGTAAGGATGCGGTCCGACTAGTATTCAATGCCTTGTCTCAGTACAATAAGTAAATTGCTTTCGCTATTGTTCTGAGTGTCTGATGTATAAAGGAGCTTACTTATAATCTTCAGTCACATATTCATTCGAATTCGAATTCGAATTCACTGTTCGTCTCCCTAGTTATTCGTACTCGGAATTACATTTTCATATCGCTGCTATTATTTCAGTGCTAGTTTCAATGGCGATCAGGCTCACAATAGCTGTCGTTCTTCATGAAGTATTTGATGTTAGTCTAACATGCATCAAGTTGTAATTCAGTTGTCCTTACCAACTATACAAATATTGAATTCAAAGCCACATGCAAGTAGATTAGACATTAATTATTACCCGACTCTAGTGAGACTCTAAAGCAGCGTAAACGTTGATGGAATTTGTGTACTTAGTTACATTTCGGCTGCGGAAATACTCGTACCTCGACGTTGAATTATAACGCTTATTACTCTAAGCTTATTCATTTAGTTTTCATACACCGCATTTTTAGACATCATTTTAAGTATGTATACTTATCTATAAGTACCGTTCATGATCGTGCGGCGAGTATCAATCGCTATTCATTGATAATGTTAAGCCGCTTCGATTCCGGCCGGTAGTTGGATGGGTGACCGCTAGTGGCACAATTTCATGAGCGCTTCCGTGCTTCGGACGCCACGTTAAGCCCTCGTCCCGGTTGTCATCGTTAGATAACAGCCGGTAAGCCATGTCGGAACCGGGCGGCCTGATAAACTTTCGACACTCGGATTGGCCACTAGCCCCTTCATCAATCCGCATTGGAGCAGCGTGGCGGAGTACGCTTCAGGCGTCTTCAGTGGGCCATTATGGGTTGCAGCCAACGGTATTAGTAATAGTCCAGTCTGTAATCGATAGCATTAGCTCCATCCGGAGCTATAGATCTATGCGTTTCTACCAGGAAAACTGAGGTAACTGCCTCTTGTAGGTATTATACTAAACACTGATATATAACCAGCTACCAACATCTTTCTGGCCGGAATACAATTGCTTGAAAACAATTATTCCGCGGCAGAAGTGGGTGTGGCAGTGGTACCGCCTGTGGCAGTGCTATATAGGTTCTTCCGCCTGCCATAATGACTCCACTATCTTCAAAATACTAACCAACAATTATTATTGCAGTTTTGTAGCAAAAAAAATTCAAATTTGTAAAAATCCGGGTTCCTTCTTAATTAAAAGATTAGGATCAGCGCCGGCGCCAGGTCCTTGAAAGGACAATTTTCTTTTAACCTACATAAAAGATAATTGCTTTTGTTAACAAGGCAGCTGGCTTAGGTACTAAGGTACTACAAAAAATATTTTATATTTCCTCTGCATTAAATTTCAATGTCTTACCGTAAACCGGATGTCTGCCATTTTAAATGAAACATTCAATAAGGAGAGATGGAATTACAACACAAGTATCTTATTGCATATTTTTCAATGAGATTAGCTATGTTATTAGACTTCCTCGGGAATTTATTTGTTCCCGCAATCGTTCTATTGAAGAAGAGTACAATACCGACCGCCTTTCCCTCCATTGCAAAACAAATTAATTCCATGATTGCTTTGAGATCTGGCAGCATCAAAATAAGCGCTCTTCTTTTTCCTCAGTTTGCTTGATAGATTTAAACTGCAATAAGATATTTATTAGGTCGTGTATTATTTCACCAGGAATTTATAGCTATTGCGGTTGTGGACGATTGAAAGTTAGCTTTCGATGAAAGTGCTGTTTGTTTGTACCATAAGATCAAATATTTTTTTTGACTTTGATTTATACTTAGCGGTTTTTTTTCTCTCATGTTGCTTATAACGTTATTACATAAGTTTATGCACCTATTATTGCAATCTATATGAATATATCTAGATGAAATTGTAAATGTCACCTGTCTGTACATTGAAAATACTTATAAGTGAATTTATCGGTTAAATGCGAGTTTGGATTGCGAACCAATGGTTCCGAAAACTGTATAGTATACCAATAAAAATGAGTTGTACAACAAAGTAGCAAAAAGGGCCTCAAAGTTTTATATCCAAACAACATATTTTAAATATTAATCGACGAGAAGCGGCAATCTAAAATACGCAAACATCTGTGTATTTGTTGTCATTCATGGGGTGATTACCACATAATCATAATGTTCGCGTTGTCCAGTTACAGCCTGGATAAAACTGTTCTTAATATGAGGACTGGCAGCCCGGCAAATGGTAGTTCTTTTAACGGAAATTGTGAAAATAACAGATTTTTACTCGATTTTATGGTCTAAGATATTTATTAACATTTCTCTCAAGATTTACAATCACTTACGAGAAAAGAAAACTAAATACAATATCAAACATTAATACATGTCGCTTCGGTCATAAAATAATAAACATGATAGATGTAGATAGTTTGTAAAATTAATGCATAATATTACAAAAGAGCATAATGATCTACGCGACTGAGAATAACGGATAAATTTGTTCAAATTAAATTGTCTCGTGGGAGCCTTCCAAAATGTTGCACTTTAATAGTTTTTTAAATGTACATAATATGTTTTTACAAAATTAGTAGTGCGTTGTACATTTTTACAGCTTACAATGGCACTATACACAATAATATGGCTGCAACCGATTTTGGCCCAAAGCAGGGCACGGGTCTCCTCACAACTGAGGAGGCATGGATCACACAGTAATATACTAATCATTAAAGTTATGAAAAGAATTGAATAAGTTATTAAAATCGCGTATTCTTTACGTGCATGTATATCCTCGAAACGATTACATACATAATTTGAAATATAGTATTTCTTTTAAGGGCAAGAAACAACGTAGTTTGTATAAATTGCATGCCCTTATATCATGTGGCTTAGGGGCTCGAGGCCTCTGACAGATGGACAGACAGAAAGATGACATCCGAGCGAAAACAATAGGCTTCCAGCACCCTTCCGCTAACGAAAACCTAAAAGTGAGAGACCTTCGTAAATATTTTAGACTGCGAGAAAATATGCCTTCAGAATGCATTGTCACAATGACTCAATATGTTTTACCGAGTATCAAACCAAATACGCTTACTCAAGTTGAATGAGCAATATAAACGAAGGGATCCTATAATGTAGGTAGTTTATTAAGACAGTAAAGTCCTGAAGTCTTTTTACGTTCTTATGTTACACCCGAAGGTTTACGGCCCCGAACAGTATATTTCAGCTGGCATGGGGAACTGCATCTACCCAAGAACGTATAACAGGGGTTGTGTTGTATCTCACAATTTGGACCTCAATTTATTTGCCAAATTTATATCCCGCGGGATTAACCGTCGGACCGACAAAACGTATTTATTATTTATTATTGACGACGCGGAAGTATCCGTCCGTACCTTTACCGTCATGCTAGAAATTTACGATGTTTTTGCTACAACGCAATTTGATTTATTTATTAATGTTATACTCTATTTCTTGACCAGCGCCGTATAGTTTCTAGTCCTTTTTAGGGTACCGAAACCGAAGGGAGCTGGCTGTTTATGGTTTTCGCTCGGAAGCCAACTTTTTGACCGTCTGACTTTTAGAGGTCTCTGGCGTCTAAATAAATTGAGGTAAGGACATAAAACTGTAACAGAATACGTAGTTTCTTGGCTTTAAACCAAAATTTGTATTATAAACCGTTATATAATTTTTCGAGGGGTTGCAAGCCTCCATAACAAGTTTCCATATCTAAGGAAAACATGTTTTATCTAACTTTTTTGATTTTTTTTTCAAAAAAGTCCGTGTGGGGTGTTAGCTTAAAGAGCTCGTTAATTTGAGTAAAAATCATATGATAAAAATTGTATGAGCATTATTAAAGCACAACAGCACCTATGGCACAACTGAGGATTTTTTCTAGTTTGATAATAATAATAATATAATAGTAATAAATCTTTATTTGCACACCCACTATAAAAAAGTAGTACATAAAATTGTGTAAGTAAGCTTGCTTTTTGTATAGTAGGTAAATACTGCAAGTCGTGGCTAGTGGACGACATTACTTTTCCTTTTTTGTACTGTTTTTTAGCTATAATAAAGTTTCCGGAACCCTTAGTGCGCGAGTCAAATAGCTTGACCCATAATTTTTGTCCGTAAAGCTTACGGCTACCGCGACTTGTAAACATCTATTATTGCTAACGTGGAATGTGGAGATATTAACGGGTTGTAGGAAGTTCTAAATGTAGGAAGTTCTAACTGGGTCCAACTAATCTGATCAGGGTTATTAGGCCAATATTTAGGTGGCTCGTTGCCAACAGTACCGGTGGAACCTACCATCACCAAAACGAAATCAGTGCGCACGATCGAATAATGTTCTACAAAATCCTGGATGTGCCCAGTTACGAATCGTAGGCACACGCTTCGTCAAACACAGTACAATATCATTTATTGTGCACACGATATAAGTAGTTCTTGGTCAATAAATTAAACTATTGATCGATGAGATTACTACTTTATTTAATTAAGCGCTTAAAGAGTACAACTGATTCAAGTATACGTTAGTTAAGTTTTCTGTTTCTTTTTTGGATATTATAGCATCTATATTTACATCAATCTTTGTATTCGGTAACAAATTATCAACACCATAAATCTGTTCAGAGTTTTATTTTGCATCCGCGAGTATTCATCTATTCCATTTAATATAGACTCATTACTTATTTAATTATTACCGAGTAGAAAGATATCACTTGCACTCGTATTGCTTTCATACTTGTATACATAAAAATGATCAGGGGCGTGCATTCCATACATGGAAATAAGCGCTGCCTACCCCACAGAATTGACCAACAAATGTAACTATGTATAAATTAATTTTGTATTATTTTTCAACAATTTAATAGTTATGACCCGATACAGGGTAGGGTATCAACACGGTCAACGCGTGTCGAAGAATTTCAGGTAAGATTATTATTATTTCCAGTATTTTAAATTTCATAGGTAATCAGTGCCTAGCGTGTATTTTTATCCTGTGTACGCCACTGACCATGATGATCACCAATAATTATGCAGATCGTGACGTTAGTAATGCTGACGTCACATTTTATAATGACGAAAACCAGCCTGCTTTGTAATGATAGTAATCGTGATACAAAGTGCTACAGAGTACTTATTTCTACCAAAAAACCTATGGGCAAGGGACAAAAACTTAAAACAATAAAGGTAAGTAAGTTAGTGCTTATCTCTTTCGCGAAATGTAATTAAATGTTAGTTTGTAGTGTAAAGACACATCAGAAAAAACAAAAAATACGAATGAATTGCGGGTAAGCTGATTGAAAATCTATATAAGTACTATCTTTTAGCAAGTTTCTATCACCACGGATTGAATGGCAGCTTTCAAGTTGAGTTGGGGTTCCTGATTTCTCTAATGCCGTCGGTACACTTGACAGATTGAGTGGGGCGAAAGTTAACCTGGCAAAAAAGATTGAGGCGTACCGAATGATTCTTTTTTTGTGAAGAAAGTAGCAAAAGAGCATGCGGGGATATCTCTGCAAAGATCTGCTTTAAAATTAATCTCTTCAGACAATTTACACATTTTTTATTCAACCCGAATCTTGCCGATAAATAAAATCGGAGTGCCAGACTGCAATAATTTAGTTAATATTTAAATGGAATAATGCTATTTATACAACACCTAAACACGATCAACCGTTTTAGAAAGTTTGTCTGTCTGTTTGCGTTTGTTACTGTCGCGAGTGGACTCCAAAACCGCTGAACGGATTTTGATTAAAATTTCAGCGATTGTAGAGGGTACACTAACTTACTCCATAGGATTGGTTTTATCTCAATTAGTTAATTAGATTAGTTTTTTAGTTACAGAAAATAGAACTTATATCACTTTTCACTTTTTAAAATTTTCTGTATTTCAAGATATCACGCGGGCGAAGTTGCGAGCTCTCGCTAGTTTACTATATAAATGTACATTTTAATTAATTTGTTTTGAGATTTTTTTTTGTTTTTAATTGTATGTACTCAGCGAACATGCACACTAGCCACCTTATGCTAAGTGGTCACCTTCGCCTATGGACACTAGCAACACCAGAGAAGTCGCTGGCACTGAAGCAGTGCTCTGTTCGCGCCTTTTTTGAAGAACCCAATGT
>DWLO01001246.1:0-15663 GCA_018245335.1 Dalla quadristriga
GTTAAATTGTGTTGTTTTCTGTGTGTGTCCGCCACCCGCAACACGGGGAATCCTAGTGCGGGGGTGTGAATGTGTAATTTTTTTTTGTTGTACAAATGCAGTAAAGCGTATGCACTGCACGTTCAATCATGCACTGTCTCCTCTGTCCGGAATCGCGGGGCGCACTGAAAATCGACCGTAGCGCCCAAGGCGAGTGCGACCCCTTTCCGTCATTGTACAAAAAAAAATCTTTGTAATTGTTATTTGTCTATTTTTTTTTAAAGTAAAAAATAATTTTTCTTTCTAAATAAATATATAAATAAAAAAACTAGAAAACTGAAGAATTAAAACCGAAGTCAATAATGGACACACTGACCATACTTTTTCTGATAAATTATAGCTTCAAGAATAAGCACGGTAGTTAGTAGGTAGTTTGAGAAAATAATGCATAATGTTACAAAAGAGCGTGATCTACGCAACTGATGATAAGGGCATCTATCTATATACGGTCAATTGGTAACTATTTATCAAAGATTAAAATTAAATTGTTTAGCAGACGGGCCAGCTGATGGTAAGTGGTCATCGTCGCCTATGGACACTAGCAGCACCAGAAGAGTCCCCAATGCGTCGCCGGCCCTGAAAGAGAGCTCTTTGTGCGCCTTTTTTGACGTACCCCATGTCATCCGGTGTCCATGTCGTGCGATCCTGTGGGTTAGATAAGGGAATATTACGTGGGAAAAGCCTCGTAAATGAATAAAACTGGCCCTTTTTTACAGGTTCGTTGTCAGCTCACACATCAGACATCACCCCACGCAGAAAGGCACAATCCTCGAAGACAACACCCTAGACAATGAATTGTCTGTCCCCCAGGATTTGCTCAAGAAGTATATTGTGTACTCCAGAGAAAACGTGCGTCCTAAACTGCAGGTAATGAAATTCATCCACTACCCCGAGTTTTGGAAGTTTTCAGGCCGTTTTCAGGCTTAACGACTTATCTAACAATAACATGCTCATGTTCCTGTACTACATGAGTCAGTTTCCTTTGACGTGCTTCAAGTTATCATTATTAATGAATTTCACAGAACATGGATCAAGACAAGGTAGCGAAGATGTACAGCCAACTCCGGCAAGAATCTCTGGCCACTGGTAGCTTACCCATCACTGTGAGGCACATTGAATCTGGTGAGCTCAGTCAGTTTAGTACTTGAAATAGGTTTCATAGGTGTTCAGCACTGCTGGTTAAAGCCTTGCCCAACAGCTTATGCTGAGTGTGGACCCTTTTGCCACAGGCCACTGCAGTAGGTACAGTTAGTTCTAAGTGTTAAGGGGACTGTTTTGCATCTCTCTTGCTCACACATCACATTTTTCAAGTCTACCTGTCTAGGTAGACTTGAAAAATCTGTCTAGATAGATAGATAGATAGAATATTCTTTATTGTACACACGAAGTAATTACAGCGACAGCAGCATTTTACATAGAAGACACAGTACAAAAGGCGATCTTATCGCTATAGAGCGATCGTTATCTTCCAGACGACCTTTACTAGACTTTTACAATCATTGAGAAACTGCAATCGAGAGGTGCGAAACGTGACACGCCTCACAATGTCAGTGTTAAAGTTAAGCATTTTCAACGTTTAGTGTACAGTTGCAGTGTTATGTGCACAAATAAATGTTTCATCAACAAACCCCATTTTCCGCTGTTCCAAACGTTACTTTCCAATTGCCAAAATTTGTGTACATGAAACGTATTTAAACCATGAGAGCATGCAGAGCGTAGACTTGCAGAGTTACTACATAAAACTGGCTGACCGAGCGTTCGTTACAGTGATCCGCATGAGCGAGGCGCACGCCCGGATGCACCTGCGCTCTCAAGTCGCGGAGGAGGACGTCAACATGGCCATCCGGACGATGCTGGAGAGCTTCGTCGACACGCAGAAGTACAGCGTCATGCGCGCCATGCGGCAGGTGAGTCTTGCAACCTGATGCTCAAGGAATGACCAGTCATCATGTTACCAAAATTACTTGGGTTTTGCACATCCATGATAATGTGCTAAATTGCTGGTGCTTTTGTCACTCCCCACGGCATGCTTCAAGACTAGTACAGCGTGATGCGCGCCAGTCGAGAGGTTGGTCTCTAACAAGGGCTATCGTCATTATCTAGCTGGTCTTATCCCAAGCCAAACTACAACGTAAAGATGGCGGGTGACTTTGTCACACCCCACGGCATGCTTTAAGACTCAAAACTTCAGTACGATGCGGGTTTTGCGACAGGCGAAGCTTAAAGCTTATTAATAAGGTTAAAGCTGAATTTTAGCTCTTTTATTTTAGTCGCAATCTCCAAGTACCGCCCTTTTAACAATGTAGTTGTAATATTCATTAACAAGCTTTTAAAACCAACTTTTCCCTTTCAGACATTCCAAAAGTACCTATCATACAAGAAGGATCACAGCGAGCTACTGTACTACATACTCCGACAGCTCACGATGGACCAGCTGGCCTACATGCGTGGACTACACAACCACTCGCAGAGCACCATAGAGATCTCAGAGCGAGACCTCGTCGAGCGAGCGAGACAGATAAACATATCCGACTTGAAACCTTTCTACGACAGCCGGATATTCAAAATCAACAACTTCAGCTACGATCAGAAGCGGAAGATGATTATACATACTATGCCGGAAGTTCCCGCTGCGACGTAATGCGATGATTGTTGATGCTTACCGTTTATGATTATCGCTTCCCTCGCTCGCACGTGGTAGAACCTGTATACCGTTCGCCCTGGGCGTCTACAAAACATTATTACACTACAATAATAATTTAACTGAATTATTAGATCAATAACAGCTAACCACGAAATACATAAAACATAGCGTGTGCTCAATGGTAGGTAAATGCAAGATATAAGTTTTTCAATTTTATACAAAACTACAGTATTAAAGAAAAAGAAACAGTGATTACATAGCGTGTGGTCAATAGTACTTGGTGGAAGTGACCGTGAACGTTTGATCGTGACATCAATGCCACAAAATAACGCGTAGTAAATCCGGTTACCTAACAATATATTCTTAGTCAAAAAAGGAAATGAAAGTCAACAAATAATCAATAATAAGTGAAAATCCTTATTCCCTGGCTCGGCGGCAATGGTCCTACGATAGTGAGGGGTCAAGACCCCAGGTCTTGATTCATGTCGTGTCATGTCATTGAGGTCAGGGTTTGATTCCCAGCCGCAGACATAAATATGACATTTAAGTGTCTATTCTCGTGTTTTGGTCGATATTTGTAATGTAACTATTAATTTAATTTTAATCAAACAAAAACGTAAATAGCCCTCCGGATTCAGTCATGATCGTTACCGACAGAAGTAAAGTTATTTATTGCATGGACATGCGATAATGGACATCGACATAACCACGGGAAATCTTTCCTAATCATTGAAAATATAGTACAAAATCAAGATTGACTGCAGTATGAGGAATATGAATTAAAAAATAATAATATTAAACACTTAAAAAATTTAAAATTACGAAGCAGTCTTAATAAAAATGGCCATGAAAATTCAGGTCAACAGTAAAGTTGGAGACTGAATAAGGGACAGTACCGAACGAAATATCATCCAACTTATAAATTAATTTTTATTCATTAAAATAAACATTGTTTTAGATAATCATAATATACACAGTGCCCCAAAAGTTAATTCAAGCGATCAATACAAAAATTTTATCTCATAGATATCATTATCTAAAAAATATATTTATGCTTGGACAACCAATTATACGGTATGTACAAGATTTGATAAAAATTCCCACATATGCATCTCGCGTTGACCACTAGTCCCTCTACCAATCCGAATTGGAGCAACTGGGCTCCAAGCCTCCCTCAGGTGTGAGGAGACCCATTCTCAATATTGGCTCTCATATGGTTTTGGGATACAACCTATCATATAAAAAAGAATTGAATAACTTTATTGAGTACAACACCACAAGACAGATGATTTAAATACCATTTTAAATTTAACAGCTAGCCGTAAAAGCTACCGACTCAAATGTCACCTATGATGCAGTGCCATAGCATAAAAGGCTTGCATGCACCATATGCTTGGCTTTGTTCAAAACCAACAGCGCTGATTTTCAGTGCAGCCTTTTTGGACGTCGATACAATCGTATCATAAGGTATCATGGTACCGAAAAGAAATCTCGATAATAACCCACGCTACGAATTGCCCCCAATCTAACTCGCTCTAGTGGAACTTGCAACGTTCAGCAACTAACGAGTATTGATTTATTCTCGGAATACCCCCTCAGCTAAATAATTTACTGGTCGGTCTTCGTGGCATTGTAAATAAATGCCACAGTTAGCCACAAAGATCGATTTTCAAGTGGGTATTTTAAGAATCTACGAAGCCTAGTGCCGTCGTCGACCTGTCTGGTCTATGAATAATTAATAACGACCTATTTCTACAAATACTTTTACCTTCGATATTTGCTGCATGGACAAACATAAACCTTCATTGGTTGATATAATTTCATAAATAGATAATACAACTGTTCCATCACAATATGCTTTAAAAAATGTATTGAATATTGAATTACTCCTGTTCTGCCGTCATAAAGAAAAAGGACGTTTCTAACTTAAGTTCGAAAATGAGAAAAAAAATTGTGTAATTCAAGAAATACGCTGTTCAAAATAAAATTAACAAAGTTTGAAAATAATGTTTATACGATTGCGAAATATAAAAATACTGGTAGATGCGTCTTTCTTTTTTTACTGATGCTTAACTCAATTTTGGAAAAATATCAGAAACGTCTTTTTTCCTTATGACGGCAGTGTTATCCTCACCCAGTGATCACTAGTAGTGTGGTAACAACCATAGTATTAAATATGTTAATATTACCTATGTAAGATCAGGTTGATTGTTAAATATAATTAATTTAAGTTTGTAATGTAAACCCACCTAATCTGAGAATTTTAGTGTTAAATGTCGACGTGTTAAATATCGATACTGTCGCAGAACACAATAGCATCTGGAAAATGGTTACCTTACTTTACATGCAAAATTCCAAGTGTGTAGGTCTAAGGGTTTTTGAGATATGGGAGGATAGCTCGGAATGGTTTGTGTAAATATACACATTAGTCACCCTTGCGTCGCTCTTTTCTTTTCCGAACTTGGCTGACACAGCCTTGTTTCTAGATATTGCTTTTATGTTTAATAAATATATTTCAGTGTACATTTTAATTCGTAGAACATGTCAGTTCATAATTATACGACATTGCTATGAGCCGCAGATCAAAGTCATAAGTGACTATCAAAAATCGACGGCCAATCATCCGGTCTTGACAAACTTAGTACAAGTGAAATTGTTCTACGGAATGATTTTGATTGTACTACTGAATGTCTGAAAATAAATTACTGGGACTATATAATTTATTTTTACTTTGAGATTGTCTATTAAAGCTGATAGGCAATCTCGGATTTGTTTATATTAGACTGTTCTGCGACTGTCGATATTTATGATCATATAAAATTGAATGTGCCTTATTTTAAGTACAAAATAAAGCAATTGCGATATAACCACGATGTTTTTTTTTTAATTGAATGGTATTTAATAAAAGATAAAAACTTATCCAAGTCATTTATTTCATTCATACCAAATATCTCAAGACAACATTTACTAATAACTCAAAAGTAATCTATAAATTAAAGTAAGAAAACATATTTTGCTTCTATGGTCTTACAATAAAAATACACCATCTATTACAGAGAATTAAAAGATATTGATATATTGTAGGTCAAGTAAGTCTACATAGATATTTTCTTTGCAAGTTTATACAAAGCTTATGTTAAATAATGACTAAATTCTACTGAGAGCTTATTTCATTTTCATCTATTACAAATCTATAAGCATCAGAAACACATAGAAATACAAGACACTTCTCCAAAATAGATTAAATCATTTTATGAGACTACCCACATCGCCAATAAACAAAGTGATTATCATCAAAGAACAATTTTTAGTGCTAAGACTACAGAAAGTTAAAATCATTGATCTCACAATTAAATTGTTTATCAGCAATCAGGTAACAAATACAATACAATTACAAAGATAAACATTAAAATCTAATACAATAAGATTAATATTAAAACATATCACACATTGCCTGTAGGTTCAATAAGTATTATGCAAGTTTCTATAGCCTATTTTTAATGACCAGCATTAAACATTAAACTTACAGGCAAATACATACCCATACTATTGTTGCAGTAGCCGGAAAAGACTGCAGAAATGAGACCTCATTTAATCCCATGCAAACTCACTTATCTATTCATTCAAATCAATGTCATACCAGATTCTAAGTCAAGACAGCTTATAACATACAAGTACATATTATATTTTTTATTGATTGATGGTATTAAGACTTGACAATGTTGGTTGATTGCATGATCACCCATGTAAGTTTTAAATCCAACTGTCGTCCAGTCTCTAGGGCTCTTCAGGTCGTACTGCAACAACGTAACATTCTGAAACTTTGTCAAAGTGCTCACATTCGGTTGACAACAATTAAAATTTGACAAAGTTATAGTAAAGCTCAGATGTTTAACAGTCGCTGCAAGATTCAGAGCCGCTGCTGCTGTCGCTGTCGGACTCGGAGTCACTGCCACTGCTGCTCCCGCTGTCGGAGGATCCAGATCCAGACTCGGATGAAGAGTCAGACGAACTATCTGAAGAGCTCTTATCGGAGCAGTCCGAGCAGTCAGCATTAGATCGCTTTTTCTTTGCAGGAATTTTGGACTTACCAGCGCTGTAACAATGAGAATGTTCATCACAGATCATCATTCATGACATGAACTGATCACCAAACTAACTGTTACTAATATAACAGGTCTAATTGTTTGTATTAACATTTAAAGCAATATAGGACACGGTCGGGAGTTACATGTCAAAGTCAAGTCATGTGTGATCAAGTCAAAGTTAAGTTGGATAGGCGACTGCTAGAGGCAAACTTGGTAAAAGGTTGAGTTGTGGGTGTGGAGTATATCTAGGAACAATTGGAACCCCCCCAGTTATCACATAGTTGCACTGGGACCCTAAACGGTTTCAACATTAAATAGACAAAGGTCCCTGACAGGCATGACAAATTTATTAACAGGACCTCCAAAACACATTTAATTGATAGTTATAAACACGTATATAACCCATTCAAAATGATAACTTGAATAAGAAATAGTTATAACCAGTGTGCAGGGCGAGTGCAGGGCGGGGCACTCTGTGCTCTGCAGCAAATGGGGTAAGTTGCAACTAAGTCCCACAGCGCATAGTGAACGAAAGCGCAGCGCACATATCTTTATATTACTTTAAATTAAAAATAAGGCAGATATACAAATAAATAGAGAAATAGAGATAATTTTATGACTTTAAACGCTGAGCATGTCATATAAGAATATATTCACAAAGCACAATCAGTTGTTTTGCATTTGATTTTGATGATTTTTATTTTATAATTTATTTTTTTAGAATAGTTAGGTTAGTAAAAAAATATCATATTTGTAAAGTCAGTTCTGTAAATTGATATTTTCAATTGGTATTTTATATAACAGTCATTTCACAATTTGGGACTACCCTCAGATAAAAAGGTACTTAAAATGCCTTTATAAAGCATAACCTAAGTAGTTACAGAATTAATAATATTCAATAATTCTAAATATTAAATTGCAAACAAGTAACTTAAAATACTACTACTAAAGTTCGGAAATCAGAATCAGAATCACAAAAAAATTATAGGTAGGTACCTACTAATATGCTTTGACCGCGCGAAATAATATAAGGCAGAAGGTACTTGGCGAAAAAAGAAAGGAATAAATGTTCGAATTTTTAACGAAAAACGGTGGTAACTCACCTGGACTGTCCTTCGTCCTTCGCCTTCAAGTTCTTTTTCAGAACTTGCGTGCGAGATGGCCGCACAAGAATCTTGCGTTTGCCAGTGCATTCGTAGCTCCAGTGGCCGAACTCCAAGCATTTTTGGCAGCGGATGCCTTGCGGAAACGCCGCCGCAATCGCTGCTTGCCTGAAAACAAGATTACATTAAAACATCGGATAAACGGATAAAAAAAAATGCTATGATAACACCTATAACGCAGATCGCAGTATTCTTACTTCTTCCTCTCTGCCTGATGTCTGTTGTACGTTCCCAGCGTCATTGTTAAACTTCTTCAAGTTTATCTCTTGCAAATTAGTGAAGGTAGATCACTTCAATGTTGTAAGTGGGCAAAAAGATTAGCTCTTCACCAGTTCGTACTCAACCCTTTCCCAATCACAAATGATGCAAAAGCGAAATGCACAAATTCACGTCAAGCGTGGCTACTTGATGAAATGAATGAATGAAATGTCAAAGTTGAGTTGCAGTTTTAGAAATGTGTTCAAGTTAAAAGCTCTGCACCTTTTTTCGAACTATATTTAAAGTATTAAGCTAATAAAAGCAATAATATGAAGAACTAAAAAAATTTGATTATTAATGATTATGAAAAATAAAACACTGAACATATTACGAATACGAGCCAAAAATAAGTTCAAACTTGAACGGATTCTAACCTTAAAACTGAATGGTTTGGTTTATTTGTTCATTTCAAGTTGACAGTGACATTTGACTTTCTTGACGTTTCGTTTCGGCGTATTTTTATGAAAAGTATGTAGGTAATGATAGAGGTTAAATAATATATAATTTTGGAATCGGGAAATGGCGAAGTATATTGCTCAAATAATCGTCTTAGGCGCCCAGGTGGTGGGTCGGGCATTCGCTAGGGCTTTAAAGCAAGAGTTCCGAGCGTCACAGGAAGCAGCAAAGCGAGCTGGTGGTGGTCCCGAGGGCGCTAAGAGAGCAGCAGCAAATGCTTCCACAGGACTCACTTTGGAAGAAGCGATGCAGATTCTAAATATCGAAAAGTTAGATCCTGAAAACGTAAAGAAGAATTATGAACACCTGTTTATCTCCAATGAGAAGGCGAAAGGAGGATCCTTCTACTTGCAATCGAAGATTGTACGCGCAAAAGAGAGAATAGACGTGGAATTAAAATCTAAGGAACCCCAACCTGAACAAAGTCCTTCAAAGGGCACATCATGAAAAATCTTTCGTTATATTTTAATTGTTGTACATTTGCATTGTAGATAATATTTTATAGAAACTACTTGTGTTTTGTAAAATATTTTATTATGTAGAAAATGGACACAATAGTGACTAGAATACATCAGTCTTCCTAATGCAAAATGCTGATAATGCATAACTGTTACAAGTTACGAGTTATAACATTGTTATGGAGACAAATTTTGCAAGACATAGTTATGCTTCATACAAGCGTACAGCTAGAGATACAGAAATCAATAAATTTCATTAAGCAATAAATAAAGCCTTTATATTTTCATTTATGATGTATAAAGATGCCTCTTAGTAGCATGCATAATTTTCATATAATTATTGTATGGCAGAAACCTAAGTTACTTATCAATTGTTATTGGAAGCATGAAGGACTGAGAATGTGATAAAAATATAATTTGGAACATCTATGTATGTATGTTACTTGTTTGCAACTGTGATGCATCTACTCATTATGTACATCATTATGTAAAATTGATATCAGCTTAATATAATCTGCACTATGAATAATAACTATTGGACTTTTGATATTTAATTCATGCTCAATTTTGAATTTTTCTGTTTATGGTAAAAATATTTCTTTAAAATAAATAGGTACTGCATCACATTTTACATAATGATATGATATTAAAATTCTTAAAACCTATGATTACATTTTCTTATCTATTTTCCCTATATATTAAAATCGGTTACATTTGTATGGCAATGTGTGGCAGCAAATACAATTCAACTAACAATACTCAGTATATATCACAAATGACTAGAAATTTTAAATATTTTAGAGATTGGGTGATCCCCAAATGTCCAGTATTTGAAACTCGACAAGAGTTGACTTTGTGCATACAAATTCTTTTAAATCCTGGTTTAAATTTGTAATTTTTGTTCTGCACATATCATTCTATCCTGTATACAAACACACAAACACAGCTTATACTATGGAAGATTTTGAGCAAACAAACATTATCTTTTGTAAATGCTATTACAATTGTTCCTATATTCTACTAATCATTGTAAAGAGTAATATATGGTAAATTCCTGCATGAAACAGTCCCATTAGTTCAATATTCTTTAAAATTCATTTCCACTCTAATTTATATATTACATAACATGTATTCATTATACAATCCAGACTAAAATCCAATTACTATTCATTATAAAAACATTTATGAATTCTCATATAAATCAATGTGTAAAAAACTGCTACAAAAATGTAAGCAACTATTTCTGATATTAAAAAGTCTTTTTAAATATTACGAGATATAACTTATCCTAGTTAAATATGGCAGTGTGATTATTGCATCACCACAAACTATGTGGGCTTTACATCCATCAACACGACAACCTCATATGGACTACACTCTGACATGCCCAATGTATTACAGAGCCATCCATAAAAACCTTTCTCAAAATCGCACACATCCTTCCACCAGTTAGCTCCACTGAAAGTAAGTTGTGCGATTCCAGCATACAAACCCAAACCGAGTGTAAAAATCACTATCAAAAATGGATATGACAAAATCACTATGGGGGCCAAGAGGACTTTCTTAATACAACTGAATTCCTCAGTTACATATGAAAAAATGTTGTACCATGCCATAGTACCCATGTAGAAGGAATACATGGCTGATATAAAAGCCACAAATGGGGTACACACGAGGCTGAATAAAAAAATGTGTGGTCCATTGTACAGTGAACATTTGGACACATCCATTTTATTGTACTCATCTGCAACTATAGCGGCCTCAATAATCTCCAGTTCCTCTCTTGATATGTTGAGTTTCACATCCACATTCTGACCTTTCTTCTTACCTCTCTTGATGGTTCCCGTCATTGTGAGGTATCCATCTTTGGTGCTGTCAGCAAATGAGCAGGCCGGCGAAATTGAGCCTTCAGAATCGTTCCTCAAAGCTGTGATTTCCGTGTCAGTGATTTCAGATTCGACAATGCCTGGGACAATGTTAACCCTCTTCTTCCGTTTAGCACTGTTCTTCAAACTGTCTGTGAGTGCTCCCATCTCAAAGCTGTTTTCAGACTGAGTGTGGGACAAGCTGTTGGGAGTAGCTGATGAGCTCTCATTATAATCTGAATTCAAAATCCTGCAACTCTGCTTTAAGTCAATATCGTTGACTTCTCTCAAGTCACCATGACTGGAGCATGCGTCGGAGGAGTTCTCGTAAATTGGAGACAGGTCAATGATTTCACGGCTGCTGTGAATAGTTGACAGTGGTTGGTATCCATTCTTTTGTAAATTATGAAACTTTTGTAGTGAGTCATTTTGTGCATTTGCCTCATTCATTTCTTCGTCATTAACATCAGTAATGATTGGAAGATTTATTTTCATGTTTGATTTGAGGCCTTCCATTGTGGAGTGGATGATGCCGTTGACAACATGTTCACTGACTGGTGACAGTCCATTCGTATGTTTAGGTGGTAGCTCATTATCAGCACCCTGTAAGTATTATAGGATAGTTATTATTTGAAACATTGAAATCGTCATATTATCCCTTTTCGGCACCAAAGAATCACTTCTAATCTAAATAGAGCAAATATTTTATATCCTACTCTATAGTAGGTACCTACCTACCATTATTTACAGGAGCTTAAATAAATGTTACCTATAATGTTATGCACAATACGGACATACCTGAACAGTAATAATGTGGTCCACATGGCCAGCAATCGCGTTCTGCTTCTTTCCATTGCGTTTTTTCGGGAGAATAAACATTGGCGGTTCCACTTTAGACATTCTTGCAAGTAGATTTTCAGCAAACGTCGATAAATCACTGGATTAGTTTCTCAGGTATGGTTTTCACTGATTTGCACCATTCATTATAAAAACCAAACTATTAATGCAATTGCTGGCCATTGCGCGTCGTCTAACATTTTGTTTTTAAAAATTAATCAATAAAAGTTTACAAAACACGACACTCCACCACCATTTCTAGAGTTTGTTTTTTTTGTTAGTACACGCACGGCAAATGAATGAATACTGTAGGCGTGAAGACATTCAGCCAACCACAATGTACTCTGTGCAGCCAACTATCTTTTGAAGAGAGGATATTTAGCCTTTTTTACTATATTAGTTTCATTTTGTGCCTGAAAAATAGATAGTGAGAGATTTTTCATAAGTCAAATTAACTTATTAAAAAAAACTCATACTCTAAAATTCAGACAATCAGTCAGAGCAGACAGTTCATTGACATGCATGGCATTTTAGTGCGTGTGGTGCGCGAGAAAAGGAGGCGGTCAAATTGTTATTTTTTGAAAAGTCTTATAATAAACAGATATTTAACATAACACAGCTCTCTTAACTATTTCTCGTAAACCTAAATAATATATACATTTGTCAAAATGCTGAAAGTAAGTGTAAAACAGCAACAAATCGTAATATAACTGCAAACTTTATCAAAAATAATCTAACCTATATTACAGGGAATGGTGAGTTTAGTGACTGGTGGTGCTTCGGGACTTGGGAGAGCGACCGTAGAGCGGCTTGTATCAAATGGTGGAAGGGTTGTTATTCTAGATATACAGGGAACTAGAGCAAATGAAGTCGCGAAGCATTTTGGAGAGGATGTAACTGTGTCGGCAGGCTGTGTAAGTTCTAAATACGTTTGCTTTGTAATTTGTAAATTAACTAAACAAATACTAAGATCCCAATTTACCCCGTGGTGCGGGCTCTAATTCAAGACGTCAGGCTCAATGCAAGAAGCTATCAACAACAACTAACTACGGCAATAGTAATTATAACTTTGTGAAGAAATCTGCCTGCTAATCTATATACCTATATACATAATATAAATTTTATTGAGGTGATGTGTTGTTTGTGATAGTGATGATGAAAAAAACATGACATTTTGAATAAATATTAATGTATTAAGCATTTAAATAACTTTTTGATCAATTGAATATCATCTGCTTTAACAGTGAAAGAAAACATTGTGAGGAAACCTGCATGCCTGAGAGTTCTCCATAATGTTCTCAAACAATAGAATAGTTCTATTTGCCTTTTTACAATAGTTCAAAATTTCAAGTAGGTAGGCACAGAATTCATATTTTAAAAAAAATACAAAATGGAACTGCACTCAAAATGGTCTCAACATGGTTTCAAAGGTGTGTGAAGTCTGCCTATCCGCATTTGGCCAGCATGGAGGACTATGGTCTAATCCTCATCCGGAATTCTGCTCGGTAGTGGACCGATGATGGGTCGTGATGATAATGAATAATATTATTTCTTCAGCAGCTACAATCTTGCAGGTTTTAAAATTCCCAAAATTATTTATCATTACAGGTAACATCAGAAGAGGATGTAAAAAAGGCATTGGAGATAATTAAAGCAAAGTATGGTCGTCTAGACACACTGGTAAACTGTGCCGGTTTCAACCAGACATACCAGGTCTACAACTTTCTAAAGGACAAGCCATGCACCTTAACGGACTTTCAGAAATGTGTACAAGTATGTATATCGACTCTTTTTGAATAAAAACATATTTTATAGTTTAATTTTGTAGGTGGTAGAACCTGTATACAGTTCACCCGGGGCAGTTCAATCATCACACCCATTCCTGTCGTGAAATAATTTGTTTTTAGAAATTGTGTTCTGGTTGGAAACTAGTGGATGCCGGCTACATTTATACAAGAAGCGTCCACCTTAGTCCCCAAGGGCAGTAGCGCATCTCTGGCCAGTTTCAAACAGGACCATTACTAACCACTACTATCACTAATAATTACTAACAGTCCTTTCCTATAAGGAATATATAGGAATATTAGTTGGTTAGCATTTGTTAGTAAGCCTGTTAGTAAATATTCGTGATCTCAGTCAGTATTAGGTTCTAGAGCCCTAAGCACCCATGGAATCGGTGCTAATGACATATTATAAACTCAGTGTAAATTTTTTCAGATTAACACAGTGGGTACATTCAACACAATAAGACTAGCTGTTGGATTGATAGGCAAAAACAAACCTAACGAAGATGGCCAAAGAGGTGTTATTGTCAATACAGCAGCGACAATGGCGTACGATGGGGACATTGGTCAGGCAGCAATAGCGGCTTCGAACGGTGCGATCATTGGCATGACCCTACCCATTGCCAGGGATCTTGCTAAGCAGGGGATTAGGGTTGTCACTATTGCACCGGGTGAGTTTACTAATTGAGGTATTAATATTGAGGTACTAATTGTTTGCCACCAACCTGCAATTGTCCAGCGTGGTCTAAACACTTCTCACTCTGAGAGGAGACCCGTGCTTAGCGGGCGAGTGATGGGTTGTGATAGTGAGGAATTATTTGCAAACAATTTAAGCGCTCATGGTTGTGCGGCGTGTGTAAATCGTAACTCGTAACATGATCACACAGTGATTAAGCTTTACAGAGCGGCTTCACATTAGGTCGCAACCAGCGGACTGTCGCGCTGCTCAGAAGCGTCCTACTACCATACTAAAAAGAGGAGCGCGACAGTCGCGCGACAAGCGATTGTCATACCAGTTTCGGAACAGGATCAATCCAAGATTCTTTTATCATGTCGACGTCGACGGCGCCGAAGGAGAAAGAACCAACAAAAGCAGGAACAACAATGATGTTTCCTTGTTGGAATCCATTTTGGAATTCAATTCAATTCAATTCAATTCAAAAAGAGTTATTTATCACCACACAGAATTAGACCAAGGTCTTATAGTACACTTATGTACAGTACAGTAAGACTTATGGTAATATGTGGATGATCTGGTGTCAAAGCTAAGCTGTATATTTTGGCACACCAGCTTTTATTCGCTTATTAAAAAATAAAGAATGCTGTGTGTTTGTGTGTATGTTGTGTGGCTGTATATGATGTGTGTGTGTATGTGCATGCGTGTGGGTGTGCCTCTGAGTTTGATTAAATGCGCCACCCTACTTTCAAACACGTCGCGAGGCTATATTTGTAATAAGAAGGCATCTCCATCAGCTGCTTATGTGAAGAGGTAACTACGAGTGATTAAAAATTGAAAAATTATAATAAAATTTTAGGTACATTTGACACACCGATACTCTCATACCTGCCACAGAAGATGATTGACTTCATAAAGCGAATGACGCCCTTCCCCTCGAGACTAGGCAAGCCGTCAGAGTACGCCCACCTCGTCACGAGCATCATAGAAAACCCCATGATCAATGGCGAAACCATAAGGATAGACGGCGCGTTACGGTGGTTTCCTCTGTAGATTGTATATACTGTGTAGTGTAGATTAAGCAAAGACTGTTAATAAATGTACAAATTATTTTATGAGATTTGTTTTATTTAGAACTAGCTGGTATCCGCGACTTCGTCTACCTACATTATAGATGTATGGATGTGGCGGTAATAATGTACATGGGCTTTATGTACAAGTATATTTATTTACACCAGATTATCCAAATTAAATCTATAAAAGTATGAACAGAATATAAAAACATGAAGAGGTGAAAACGAACAAATTTAATGACAGAGTAATTTCCAGCGTCAAAGTATTGACATATGATGACGTGTTCCAAATAAGAATATAATAAAATACTTAAAGGAGTTT
>DWLO01001247.1:0-15657 GCA_018245335.1 Dalla quadristriga
AAATCACATCAATGCGAATCTGAAAGGGATGGGGAAAGCAATCCCTATCCCTTTCAAGTTACACAATCAGCCTGCAGCAATGCATCTGTTTGTAATAACACACCATTGGATTTAAGAGGACTATGACATTCCGCATCTCTCGCGCTCGCACATTCTAAAATTTTCAATTATTGTAAAAGACTAGGTAGACTTTTGAAAGATGTGCTTCGATATCATGGTTGACAATAAAGTTCCCGACATATAAGACATATTTTTATTCTTCACAAAAAAATGTTGTTGGTTTCGCCCTTTTTCTATATGAAAAACCTTATATACGAAAATTAAAATATGTCTCAAATGTCCTTAAGTTGGTTGTCTACAATGATATCAATAGGCCTCTATTAAGAGGGTACTGGACTGGTACTGGATGCCTATTAAGAGGCCTCTATTAAGAGGGTACAGGACTGGTCCGAGTATCGTTAATATAGGAATCCTATGTCCAGCTACAGACCTTTAATGGGACTGATGATAACATGGGTTTCATTGGGTGAAACTGTAGGCTGGTTTTACTCATTTGAATACAATAATAATTTCCTGTTCTGTAAATGCTGTATTGACAGTATTTGTTAAAACTTTGGTATTTTTTGTTCCAGTTTTAATTGGTCGGCTGCTCTACGTTCCGGAAGTGTTTGTGATAATATTGGACATTCATATTTTTCTATGAAATAAGTACAAATAGAGATATTAGCTGCGCAGCTAAGTCTGCAACTATTAGTGTATGTAATGTAAATAACTGTTCCAATATAATTTAACTAAATTGATAGAATATAGAGTTATTTTTGTGTAAAATTGTAGTATCTTACCTCTGACACGTATTTCTCAGATTCATTGTAAATATAGTTTGTTTATAGAACGTTATAGTATCGCTCTCGTAACATGACACCTGAACTTATCGTAGATTTGTAATTACCTAATTTGCTAATTGTGACTGATTAGGCATATTTTTATTAGTACCTATTTAAAATCTGACTATAGTCTCCAGACATTATGGTTAGAGAGCTGGTAGCAATATAGGCATGATTTTTAATAAACTGAAAATGTACATTTACCACAATTGACTGTTTGCTAGATACTGAGTGTCTACTTGTTCTGAGAATGTAGATTTATCCTTAGTGCCTTATTCATCTGGAATTATGAATACACAAAAAAATAAATATTTCCACTATCTATAAAAAAAGGAAGAATTATAGTCAACACTTATATGGCATTGTTAGCCTTAAAACACTGTCACTTCCACAAATACTATAATAAACGGCTTCCAATTATTTATTTTATTTAATTATTTAAGCTCGCAACAAAAACGTCAAGTAAACATTTTATATTTTGATTTAACTACTTATTGCAATCGGCTCCTTGACTTGAAAGGAGATTTGTGTCTATGACGCATCCACATGGAATGTTACCTTTCGTGTAGCAACGTTTGATAACAAAAAGTATATTTACATAATATGTATAGTAAGTACTAAGTATCCTACAGATGTCATATGTGCGAAGTGTAATCGAGCGTTATTCTGTAATGACCTTTGATAAAGTTTGACGCCGTTGGGGCTACGGTCAATGCTCAGTTTTGATGTAACACTGAGCAACATGTTGGTATTGTATCGCCACCGCAACTCTCAAAAACATTTGATAACTTGAAAAAATATTTGTAGTGGGTGCACGGGGACGAAGAATGTTATCATGTTACGAAACGTTGTTCCACATAAGGTAACTTGCGATGTGGATGCACCATTACGTTATTATACTTACAATCAAATTGTAGATTTCGTTAGTTTCTTAAGTATTTTATGTGTCATGTTGTGTAGAGCGGTTTTATTTATGATAAATGTTGCGCCAAAGCATTTATAAAAAAAGCAGATCATGTCTTCCTTATAATCTTTCTAGTGTAAAAACTATCATAAATTCATAATCATTATGTGCCAAAATATTTTTATGTTTATTTTTTTTAGTAGATATGCAACGACAAAATTATGATAAATATCCAATAAATAAAAAAAAATTGTATCCTTATGTTGTTACAATAAAATATAATAATGCATATTATGTATAACTTAAACAATAATTTTTTCAATCACAATTCAATTTAATTCACAGAAGCTCTAATTAAGTCTTAGTCATTTACAATTTTTGGTATAGTAACTGAAGTAATTTCAATGTTTTACTTGCACAACATCGATACATTTCAGAAATCACTGCGAAACCAAGGTTGTAACTCGATATTTAACATTTTTGAAGACAATGATGAGTAGATATATGTTTTTACGTAAATTGTAGTTTACGATGTACAAAAGTAATAAAGAGATGGAAAATCAATAAGTATGAGTGTTTTTTTTTTGTCAAAGTTATCAAAATTGAGACAAATCGATAATTTGTAATAAAGAAAGAAGTGAGTAGCTAAACTCTTTTAAAAGTCAATTAGGTGACAAGCCAGTAGTAGGTTTCTGACGCTTTAATTATAACTTTGCGAAGTTAATGAAGTCCTTAAGCCTGACATTGAATTCATTGTTTTTATCTTCCCAATATTTTAAAGAAAAGAAATGTTTAATTGGTAATTTTACATTTCGAGTATTACAATTTAATTTCTGCATATTGCTGATAAATAATATTTTAATTGACTGTAGATAGATTGCTCATAGTTAAATTAAATGTCGAATTTCATAGAAATAAGGCAATAGGACAAAACTGCATATTTTATAAATGTCTTCTATTAACCGCCTTCGATTTACAAAACGACTATACGGTTTTTAAATTGCATGTATGTATTCACAGGAAAATGTATAAAGGTTTATTGTATAAAGGCTGGTTACTGGTTTCGACTTCATAAATTATAATTGTAAGAGACAAAGGTCGTTAATCCTGGTTGGCATTAATTACCAACCCCTTACTTAATCCCAGGCTCCAATAAAAGCGTTTAATTAAAACTGTACCTCGAAGTATATAAGTTAAAGTAAACCTTAGTTTCTTACAAGATTTAATGAAAACAAATGATATCGAGTATCATGTTCTAACGACAATGTCAAATAAAATTAAATAGTGTAGTTCAAAGACATTAACCAATAAACAATTAATTTAAAATTTAAAAAAAATAATACGATTTCGACAAATCTCAATAACAGAAAAATACACGTCTAGTAATTTTACTATGATAAATTCTCATCGTAGATAAACAGTATTTTGTAAATTTATTTAGTATGAGGACTTATTAATTAGCAATTGCGTATTCGGTCCACCTAATGTTGACTTTGGTAGAGTGTTCAACATAAACGCGGGTTATAGTAGGACTGAATGAGTCTTGGTCCATGTTGTTCTTATTGGCTAACAATAGGTAAATACATACTATTTATTTCACAACTCTATGAATTTCTCCAAATTAATCGAAGCCGAACTGATGCGGTATTAGTTGACTCATTTGATATTGATAGATTTATACATTACTACATTGATATGTGGGAAACCGTCCATGGTCCTGGCGTCACGACTTCGTGTGACAGTAAAACCTGTTGACTCTGTTGTAGGGGAGATATTATGTTATGGAGGTAACAAACAACCATCCGCTGTAAAAACCTGGATATAATGTGGTCCTCAGCCCACGAACCAACCCAAACAAAAATCGTTATAAATAATTAATAGCTATTTCTGGAACTTCCTCGACATAGAAATAGTTTTTTCCATTTTACACACATACACCGCAAGTGTAAAACAATGAAAATAAAAGGCCAGTGTCGTTCCTGAATGTAGGAGCCAAGTGTGGTTATGGATTAATCAAAGAGCAGACTTGGCCGCAGTGTGCATATCACTACATTGACTTTAACATAGTGGATTTTGACATCCTTCTGGCTATAATGCGCACTCTTAACATACGAGTATCTCCGACTACAATTGATTGGTTTCGCAACTATTTGCACGGGCGCCGGCAGTCTGTAAGATAAAGATTCCTCGTCTGATTGGGCGCTGATACCTGCCGGTGTCGATGTGCAGATTTATGCACAAGCCTCGTTGGGAAATCTTCCTGATCTTCTTCTTCCTCTAATTGACTGGGCATTCCTACCACCTATCGTGTTTGACGGGGTCACTGTACCGATCAGTGATACGGTCAAGGACCTTAGTGTCACCATAGACCGTTGCCATACGTGGCGACCACAGATTGCTGCGGTTAGAAGGAAATTGTTTGGATCTATGAAGTTTTGGGCAGACACAACTTCAACCTGACTTTTTTCTTACAGTATGTTATCTCTTATTGTATTTGTAATTATGTATGTTAATAGTATGTATACCTATAATTTTTCTTACAAAACTTATTATTCCTTCATATTTGTACATCCTGCCCTAACTTATCTTTTATTATGTCCTTCACCCAAAGGTTGTCTGGCAGAGATCGCTCTATATATATAATATATATATATATATCTCTCTCTCTATCTATCTCTCTCTCTCTCTCTATATATATATATATAAGACCGCCTTTTGTACTGTGTCTCCTGTGGAAAATGCTGCTTTTGATTTAATCACTTTGTGTACAATAAAGAGTATTCTATCAATCTATCTACATCGATAGGCTGAATTTTTTGGAAGGGGGTCAGGGACATGACCCGTTTCTTACAGTTTTTTGTTTGGGATTAGCGATATCAATCATAATTAATACTCCAGCTTTATAATATCCTACTTCCCACTGATATTATAAATGGGAAAGTTAGTGATGAGATGGATGTTTGTATTGTTGTTAGTCAATCACGCAAAAACTACTCAATGGATAATTAAATCACTACGTGTTGTGGTCAAATTGGAGATTGAAGTGTGTACGGAAAAATGCATTTTTCGCAGACATAGACGCGGGAATAGTCTGGTAGATTAATATAGATTTTGATTGATACGCCGAACTTTTAAAAACATATTTGACTTATTTTCAAAGGGTTAAATAACCAACGCACGAAAGCTTATTAGACAAATATAAATCTTGTAACATTCTCTAAGCTTATTAGACAAATATAAATCTTGTAACATTTGAAATCGGCTGTTTCGTTCTACTGAATAAATTTATGATTACTCCGGGTAAAATCTAAAATTCCCTATCCCATTTAGGATCAAATAGATATAAAATAGGCGAGTTTAACGAATTCGGGGAAATGCTTTTGAACTAAAGCCAAAAAAAGATATAAGATAAACCCGTATTTGACAGAAATACCTAATGGCCGGTACATCTTGCTATAGCTCCGAGAAATACATTGAAATGAAATTAAAGAGTCAAAAGGCCGAGACGAGCGAACGGAGAAAAGCGGCGCAGATTGGATCTCTTATAATGCTTACCACTTTCTATGGAATGAAAAAATCATCGTGTTTTGACGTGTCTATATTTTTAGTCAAAATTGTTTCTCGCTTCTTCTATTCTATATGATCGGCCCGCTGGTGCTGTCGTCGAAAACGCGGCCTAAGGAGATGATATGAAAGACCATCGGTTTCCCTTCAGCTTCTCCCGCGTAGAAATTGTTTTTTACCTTAACCTTAACATTCCATTTCAACGGTTGGACTACATTATTATCTATGTTCTATGAAATGTAAGTCATAGTAAAATAAAAATTGTATGAATTTGACATGTTCCATAAAAATTTATTAATATAATTAATTAATTAATGTAACTTTGTAACAACATTGATTCTGATAATGGAGTCAAGCTTCTGGCTTGCCTTTACTGGCAGTCCAGAGTGGGGCGTTACGAGCTATGTGCTCAGACAGTGGAAGTGAAACTTGCTTAAGTCGCGAGTTGGAGAAGTGAAGTAAAACCCTCGCAGAAAGCGCTGTACACCTCTCTACACCCTCAGCCACTCACAAAAATGTTGCCGCCTTTGCCGTCCAGTGCGTCGGTATGTTTGGGTAGCCCATGTAGTGAGTGGCAAGTCACCACCTGCCGCGTTTTGGATTTTTAAGCAATCTGAATGACTATGAATGACTATGAATGGGAAACTATGGCACCTGGCACAGGTACATACCTGTCCCTGTAAATCCCACCTCAATAGACCTAATTTAGTTTCCTGTTCCTTCATAGTTCCTGTGCACCTGGCGGGAACCACCGGGTCCAGTAACCTGGGACCCGTGATATGTCAACGAGATACCATAATAATAATAACATCCCATTTCACCCTTTAAGTCATGGAAGTTACAAAAATCCTTTCTAGAGCTGCGGTTGCACCTGTCGAGGTGAATGAATTCGATGTTGTAACCAGGCCATGGGATTAATCGCATCCGATGAGATTTGCGGTGGTCTGTCGTCGCCCAACCGATCCGTCAGGAGTCGGAAAGTTTAAAGGCGCGACGAGGCACGGTGCGGTGGCTTGGCGGCGCCTGGCCCATCCATACACGTCATGGGAATTATCGACACGGATCAAGAGAGTCCTCCACAGGCATGGCGACACTGGACATCCAGCGGGGCCAGTCAGTTAACGACCTGTGGGACCGCAGTTGTTGGAGATCTACAGTAGATGTAGTGAAGAGACTACGTTATATATTTTTTTATATAGATAAATAATTACTCTCTAGTATTATCATACAATCAGTGTTCAATAATAGGAATTACTTTAAATAAGGAGCCCTTTTAAGCCTTAACAAAGTTAGGCCGTGGCGGCCACTGTCCGCAGTTGATGGGTGATCGCTAAAAGCAACAATTTCATGAACGCTTTCATGCTTTGAATGGCACGTTAAGCCGTCGATCCCTTGTTATCGTTAGATAGTCCCTTGTCGGAAGCCTACGAGCGACCTAAAAACTTTTAACACTCGGGTTGGCCACTAAACCCTGCTCCAATTCGCATTGGAGCAGCGTGGTGGAGTGCGCTTCAGCTCTCAGTTGTGAAGAGAGACCCGTGCTTTGTACGATTCCAACCAAGCCACACATACTGAAACGTATAACAAATGGGTTCTTAACAAGATTTAATATCATCAGTATTATTATAATATAAATGAAATACACACAGAACAAGACCACGGTACCCAAAGGTATAAGGTGAAATGCATTCAGCAATCCTGAATAATTCATGGCGTCTCACTGTCACGACCTTACTTTCCTTTAACCCACAGTCGGACTTTTGTATAAGCTTACAGCAATGTTGTGTTCACGTTTAAGTTTTGTTGAACATAATAATATTACAAGAAAATCTTTTGGTATTAATTGGTATTGGATCAAGCTTATTTAACAATCTTTATAATTTTAGAACAACTCTCGCGTCCAACCAGTTTATACACGTGACTTCTCTGTCATGTAAAGAGGATGACAGTGTTGTTGAGATTTATTTAGCTTAGCAAAGCATAGCATATTAAAATTAAATAAAACCACAGTGTCTACTATTTTTAGTAAAAATATATATATTTATTTGAGGCGGGGGACCTCGCTAAGTATCTAATAAATGTATATCTCAGATTAATATATTCCGACTCCGATTGATCAATCACCATGAAAAGTGTTTTCTCATGGAGAAGGTTTTATTTGTTACACTTTGTCTACAATATGACGCTGTAGCACAGAAATTTCTATACCGTTCAACCGATCGCCATGAAAATTGGTATACTAAAGGTGGGTAGGTAGTATTTCAGCACGGAGAATATTTTCGCGCTAGCCACTTTTGTTTTTTACATTACATGATGATGCCATGATTGAGATAGTGATGGTATGGATGGTATGGTTGTCAAAAACTTCAAATTCAACCCCAATTAAGTGACCATTGCTGATTCCTTGGTTTCCCTGACTGACATATTTACAATAATTAGCGTCAAGAGAGAGCCATCACACATTGGAACGTTATATTTGTATTTTCTTTTCACGGAAACACTTTAATTTTAAAAACTATAATTTAATGAATTGCTCATTAAATTGGAGTGCGCGAAAATATTTTCCGTTATTCAACCTCAAGGTAAGAAAAATATTATTTCCTGGTAAGTAGAAACTAACAATTTATTTTAAGTTCCAGTATTCTATGGTCTCAAAGAATTTTTATTCTAGTATTTTTTTATCTTAAAAGCATATAATTTTACCGTCCTATAAATATCGCTCAAAAAATGGGCTGCCTTCCTTATGTCAATACTACGATGATATTTAATGAGTGCATTTCAGTTAGGTATCATTTGGCAATTTTTAAAGCTAGGTGTCCGATGTCTGAAAGAACGATGCTGCATTACATAATTGGCTTTTCTATAACCTAAGCTACACCCCAACAACATTGTCTATAACAATGGTTTCGTACTTATTCCGATCAAGTGGAGGTTCGTCTCCGTAAATAATGTACCGGCAAATAGCTTATTTATTTTCCTTGCCGATTCTCATCCCATCCCTATGTAATTTTATTGACTATTGTTCCTGTTATTTATGATTCGACGAATTGTGTTTTGATCAGACAATAGCATGACCGCCCTATTTTTCGTATTGTGTTAATAAATTAGATTTTTGTCAATACTAAATGCATTACGAATATATAGGAATTAGAGGTATCAATTCAGCCGTTTTCACGGATTTACCTATTCACTTGCTTTGTAAGATTAATTGAATCGAGGCGAATTCAATAGCTCAGCTAAGTACTATTTTTTTAGATAGGACACAATTAAACCTATATCGGGCAATATCGTATAATCAAAAACTGTATAAGTTTTAATTGAGTGCAGTCATTCTTCTGACACGTAGCTACGTGCTACGTGTTAGCTAACTCGTTGATCTTTATTTTTAAAAACAATATTTCTGCCGTACGTACCTACTCTTAGTCCAGTAAAATTATGCAAAATTGTTATTTTCCGCTCAAAAGTTAGAAGTTTTATTTTTACCGTTATTCTTACTGGTCAAAAATGTATATATTTGTAAATAAATTATTTTATACGACACTACGACACGACGGTCGGTTTATTTTCTACTTTATAATAACTGTTTCCGCGCGGTCAGTGGCAGCTGCCAGGTGTCTATGGGCTGTAGCGGACACAATGTATGCCCGTTTACTAATCTTTATAAAATTATCACATTAGAAAATGTTACAGGACATGGAATCAAGTTATCAAAGTATAGAGCCGTTTTGTTTTTATGAAGCTGGCGCGACTGGTGCTGGCCGGCTGCCAACACTGGAACTAGCATCCCGGCGTTCAGTCAGCTCTTTCCATGATTTTATATATATTTTTCAAAGGTGATAGAACCTGTATACCACCATCATTCCTTATTCCGCTCTGGAATAATTGTTAATCAACAAACCCCTCGGAATGGTTCGTATACACCGTGCCGGTTACACTTATACAAAAGGCGACCACCTGAGTTCTTAGGGATAGCAACACACCTACAGCTACGAATGGGACAAATACTAACGATTATTAATGTTTACTAATAGGATTGTCTACTAACGAATACTAACCAACTAATATTCCTATTAACACCTAATAGGTACTACTTAAAAGCCCCTTTTATAGTCCTATTCGGGATTTGTCACAAATGTCCATGGGCGACAGTGAATGGTGCCAGATACAATTCACACAAAAAAAACACCGCTTAACATTTGCATATAATTTGATATTATGGTTAGAATACTAATTTTTGGTTAGCTAGGCCGATACATCCTTCTATGGTTTCTAAGCGCGAGTGTTTTTAAATGAATTTCATAGAACTAAATAATAATAATGTTTTATGGTTACTAATAAATACTGCAGTACTTAATGGCCGGTTAGACTACATTGTTTTCATTAAAAACATTTAATCAGAACGTAAATTGGGTCACCTTTATCGATTTGTCTTTCCATGAGATTAAAGTTCCATCGAAGACGCTTTGATCAAACTTGTTTATTTTTTAGCACAGGCGCACCGTTTTAATATTAATATCAAAGTCTACAAGAATATCAAATGGGTTTCCCGTTATTACATTACCTACCTACCTATCTTATATTATAGTAACCCATAACACAAACTTTTAAATACACGTGGTATTTTGTTCAGGACTGGCATAGTTGCTAATAAGCCAATTCACCAGGCTCACATTAACTTTGCTTATTATAATATGAATAGCTCAAATGTGTGTAAGGACTTGGCAGTGTACGTGTGGATTCATCGTTAGTGCCAACTCTATTATTCGTGGGCTTTCTGGATTGTGAAACAAGTTGCTTTACTGCCGGCATTTCTGTCCTTGTAATTTTACATCCCTTTATCTCAATTGACAGAACTTGGTGATGTCTTTTGTCCAACTTTCTCGACTCCAGATAACGCGCTCGAATAAATTATCAAAGGTTTGTCTAGATATGGCTTACAGACATTTTAATGAGAAGAAATTAAGTTCTTATTCTATTCAAATTCATAGTTGTGTGGATTTTTTTACGGGCATTTGTGATCAGTTGTCTAATTTCCTTGTTCAGTTATGTAGGTACCAATTATAATTTTGATAAACATAAATCCCTCCACCAATCCACACTGGTGCAGCGTGGTGGAGTACGCTCCAGGTCTCTGCAGTTGTGAGGAGATACCCGTGCCCTGCAGTGTTTCACTAATGGGTTGCCATACCCAAAAGAACAGTGTTCTTAAATAATTTATTAGTCATCTTTCAAAAATGTATACGTAGATATTATTTAGGCTTTCGGAATGTCGGCATGTATTTATTACAAATATATATTTCACACAAATAATGTTCAAACCTTTTCTGTGTTAGTATGATAAATCTTATCCTGCATAAGCTTAATTTCATCCAATAGTAACGTATTTTCGAGCAGGCGTCTCCTAATGCTGATGGAAATTTCCGCGAGTCGAATTTTATGATTAATATCTATTGAGCAAGCTACGTGTGAATGATAAATGTGAGTAACATGCGACGGAATGTATAAAAGCCGATATTCGGGAATGCTGACGCAGTCACTCGATTTATTTTGGGTTTAACCTTTGTGAGGCTGTAAGGGTTTAAAGTGATGTTGAAATAACAGAATTTCATAATGGCCACCTAAAGCCTTAGTTTCAACTTTCAACTTAATGAAAAATTGCTAAATCGTTAACATGCTGAAACTGTTAAAATGTTTAAGTGTTATGTAAAATTATGAAAAGCCACCAATATAATTCATAAATTTACATGGTATGTGAGATGTATTTAAATTAAATTCCTATATTGCAACATCATCTCTTTTTTAAATATTCCTTTAAAGCTACTGGAAAAGTGGTTAAAAATTCACTAATGGCCGTGAAGTGGCTGAAGTAAAGAATATTAAAAGCTTTCACGGATTTAAGCTAAGAATAGTTCGGAAAATTTTAAAATAGCAATGTTTAAAAATATGTTGAACCAGTTGGTAAAACATATTTTAATAAATAAATCCAAGGAAGGAAACAAGGTTTCCAAGTTTTTAAATGGGATAAGGTCAATATGGATAGGAAGATTCTCACATAGTAAGGGTTTAATCTGGCTTGAGGAAGTAATACTTACTGGGTAGGTACCTACTACTATGCCAGGCATGTAATGATAATGTGTTAAATGAAGTGACTGAATCAAGGTTTATTAATTATTATCAATTAATCGGCTGACAATAGCATACTGACCGGATCAAAGATGTTTAGTGATATTAAATGATACTAAAATCAATACCCGCAACAATGTCTCAAAGGATTTAAATTATTTACCTAATAGAGTGACAATAGCAGCATTTGAGAAGATCCGGTGAGCCGTTGTTAATTAGATTAGTTCGGGCAAGTTTCGGCCGGAATGGTAGCGACTGACCGAGATGTTTGCTTGCGGTCTAAACTCTGCCTCCACATCCGGTAATAAGTGAAATTCACGGCGTAACTTTCATTGCCGCATTAGTAAATTGACTATTGTAGGTATGCTTGAATTATGTGAAAATCGGCCTCCCGCCAAGGATAAATAAAAAAGGGATCCGTAAAGTTAGGATAGATTAGTAAGGTTATTAGTTGGCTATTTTAACATTAGGCTTAAGAGCAGCTTAATGTGACATTAGTTTTTAATCCATTCTGATAATTTAAAGCAATACTCACTTTGATCTCATAGAAAGCAAATTAGTTAAATTTCATGCAAACAATATTATTTAGAAGTAAAGGAAGATCAGTTGCGATGAAACCAGAGCTCAATGGGGAGAAATATGCCCGTATGCCCCGCCCTCTATTTTCTTCGGTATCTCCATAGAATCTCCAAATTGCATTGACCCCACATCTCTCAATTGACAAATGGCTGAGTTCTGCAGTTGGCTTTGCCCAATGCACAGATTCTAGACAAAAACTTTGGGTTTCGTTTTGTTCACTTGTGCTTTCGAATAGTGACGTCCGCACTGTGAACTCCGTTTTGATCCGTTCAGTCTGTAACCTGATATGATATCTTTTCTGTCTGGTTAGTGAGGCATACCTACATACCCGCAGATCCCTTTAATTGAACTTGGAGATTACCGTATCCTCCCTTCGACTTTAGACTTCGCATCATCTGAGAGTGTATACTCTAGTAGAATTTATCTACTTCATCTATCAGCTCGTTTAACTTGTGGTTGTATCCTCAGTGTCAGTGTCGATTCTGAGCATTGTCAGATTTTGCCTTGCCATCCTTGAGGGCAGTTGAGGGCTAATAAATTGTAATTTTAAAATAAAATATTAACCCAGATTTTGATATACTTATTGCATAATTAAAAACCGCAATGTAAATGCGTATTGCATGTACTGTAAACAGCATGTAGTTTTATCATATAGGTTTCATATAAAAATGCAAATTACAGGAGCAATGTCATCATTCGTAAATCCTATAATAGGATAATTGATTACGTATTTGGTTGTTCAGGAAAATAACAATTTTGTTGGTGAGAATCGCGGTTTAAAGTATTTAATCAGCAAGTTTGGTAATGTAGGTTGATAGTAATAAAAGTGGTTTTTGCGGCAATTGTATTATTACGAGTAGGTACTTCTACCTAGTTATTACACTGTCACATTTAATATAGCAACAAATTGACACGGTGTCGAATACCTATTATGTATCTTAGTTTTCTTTTACGAAAACAAGTTAAATTTCACAGAAATAACTATGAAAATTAAACTAAATGAAAATACATGCTGTTTCTGTAACCATACCAATAGTTAAAACTTTGTAATGACCAAACACGTCTTGGCCGCAATTTGTAATATTTACTACAAGGGTACTTTGATAGTGAAAGTGTTTGAAGAATTCCTCCAGGGAATGTTGTTTGTTCTGAAGTCGAGCGAGGTGTCAAACGTCGGCGTGTTGGTCCCACGACAGCCGCCAACTCTCGCAACTTTGGCAAGTTCGCGTCTGTCCCCGCGACACCTGAGAATTTTAAACAGGCGCCAGGTGAATGAGTTTATTCGACGATACTGAAATATTTAACTCGCCAAGATTTCGTGTTACGAACTTTGGCGGTTGGGTGCGTAATTAAATTTTCTATAAATATATAAAGGCACCTTATGTCTCTATTCAGGGCTTATGTTTGTGTAAAGGTGTGTTATACTAGAAAATTTCATATTAAGTTGAAACCAGAACTCACAATTGCAACTATTTTACTCAAAAAAGGAACCTTTTGAATTCTAGTTACTATATATTAGAAATCGTACAAAAATCATAGAAATTGCGTAGTCCTGTCCGTTTGCCTACTATTGGTAAATACTGATAAAGTTAGTTTCGAAGTAAGAATGTAGGTATGTAGAGCATTGACCTAAGAAAGTCAACATCGTGGCCATAGAAAGTGTAAGTATCGAGTTTGTAGATGGTTAATTTATTATTTAGAGAGCAAAGTTCGCGTTTCCGTTTATAGTAAAGGCTCCCTCGGAAGCATACTCGCTTTGTTTCAGAAAAGTTTGGTGCTCTGAATATGAATACATCGTATAATATGGAGCGGAATGGCATCAGGGTCCTCAGTGACCAATTGGAATGGCCATTTAGAAACTAACATTCTTGCTAAGTATAGAATTACTATTTTTAGGGATAGAAACTTACCGCATAAAAAGTTCCTTAAAATCCTTGTGAAGTGGTTAGTTGTCAGAAGAAGCACAACCTTTCTCCGTGATTCAACCAAATTCTATGAATATCGGTTGTATCCTATAGCCGTGAAGACGTATCAAACAAACTAATTGTCGCAACTATAATATTAGTAAGATGTAATAGGAGTAAAATGTAATATAATTAAGTAATAATATTATTACGTCAATTTCATTGTGAGTGTGTGGTTTGGAAGCTTTTCTATATTGATATTATAAAAAGGGAAAGTTTGTAGGTACCTGTGTATTGTAGGGGAAAATCTTTTGAACTAATAATCAGATTGTATAAAATCTTTCACTTAATAGAAAGCTTTAGGCTATAGGTCCTATCCGCGACTAACGTAGGCTATAATTTGATTTTTATTGTTAGTTGAATCGGGGATGATAATTTGAATGGAAAAACTAGCATCAGGCGGGCGGAGCCGCAGTCAAAGATTAGTATTGAATGAAAGTGATTGGTTAGGAAAAAAACATTTCTTCTTGGAATGAATTAACGTACTACTTTTACTGAAATTATTTACGCAACCAATAAAATAACATTGGTTGACGGCTCTATTTAGGCAAACATAAATGCAAAAATGGTTGTTTGGTAGTCGGAGGACGTGAGCCAAATGGCGGTATTAAATAACGCGGTATCTGCAGGGAAATGTAGTGCGATACCATCACCGCGCGTTGCCAAATTACACCCTGGGTGCGTTTTACAATAACAGAGGGGTCGCGGCTCCCGGCGTCCTCGGGACCGTCGCTCACGCCGTCCGCAGCCATGTTTCTGTTTAAGAAAATTAACAGAGGACCACTTTTGATTTGAATGCTACTAAACCACTTGAATTAATTGCGTCCTATCAAAAGGAATGAACGATTGAAAATGAAATCGAAATATTATTATCTACGTATAATTCGTACATTATATTGCTAACCAAATGATTTATTGAACAAATGATATAGCTGAATTTCAATTAAGATCTCTAGAGAAGGTTTTGAAAATTTACTTAAAATGGCCTTAAGTTTTTTTTATGGCACGAAGGTAGCATGTGAGCATGCGGCGGACACAAGTGGCCGCTGCCACACAAAGACAACTGTGATCAACATCGAAGAGGATCGTAGGACTGTTAATGTATGTTAGTCCTGTTAGTATAAAGTAGTCGTCAAAAGCAGCGTCGTCAAATGGCATTTTTCAATGTAATGTACATTATAACGTGATGACAATTTTATTATACCCGTACCGTTTTCAAGTATTGTATAATTCGAAGAATTGCTTTCGCCAATTTTCTATAAGTATCAAAATAGGGCAATTAAAAATTAAAATATGTCTGAAATGTTCGTAATTTTATTGTCAACAATAATAATGACTTTGACTTTTACTGACACAGAAAATGGTAGAATGTGCGAGCCAGAGAAATGCGAAACGTGATAGTCCTCTTAAGTAGTAGCAGGAAAGCACCCTAAACGCTGTTTAGTAAATTATAGAAGCATCATACCTGTGACATTGATATTAAGGTGTGATTTTATTATCACTTCGCACTCAACCGCGGTCGCAGTAAAACTAATACTGCCTGCAACTAAGTACTACTGTATTCAAACCCGTAGAACTTTTTTTCTGTGATTATAACTATAAGTAACTGTAAAGTCACCGTAACCTACTAATCTAGTAG